>JAAIXJ010000704.1:105597-255699 GCA_013403705.1 Heliconius hermathena
CACCAGAGGAGCTACAGGTGCGTTGCCTGCCTGTAAGGTGGTTTGGGCGCCGGAGCCCGGCATTACCTGATGCGAAACGCAGTGGCATAAAGCCACTACTTCACGCCGGTTTTAAATGCCGGGGGTGGTAATAATCCGGTCGAGTCTGCCCATGCGTGTTGCCATTGCTGGCGACGTGACTCTACCACACGTACTTTAGTCGCCTCTTACGACACCACCAGTACCAGGATGATTCTATTCTAGGCCGGGATCACACGGCCAAAAATAATATCCTGACTTCTGGTGGAAAGCTGATACTAACGTCTATACACTGGTTTCTCTAGTAGCAAGACAAAGCAAGAATATAAGAAAAAGCGGGAAAAAATAAAAATAACAAAAATTAAACTTACATTATTGTCATTTGCTAAATTTGTGACTAAAAACAAATCGAATTCACCCGATAACGCGTTTTGTCGTATGGCATTTTCTCTATTGATCTTTGAAATGTTTACTTGTACTCCTGGTATTTCAGATAGAACTTCAATCATTTCTTGAAAATCAGAGGTACCGTTTTCACATATGTCACAGATATTTAGCTGTTGCTTGTTTAAATTTTGTGCTACAATTTGTATATAAGTAGAGAAAGCCGACGTTTTCTGTAAAACAAATGCTTAATTATTTATACAATAATAAAACAGTAAAAAAGAGTAATTGTTCATTAAATTGATGATTTAAAAAAAATCCGTTTATACACGTATAGTTATATGTGTGTAGATGTATTATATAAAAAGTTACTCACTTTATAATACATTACTACTACTACTACTAGTACTACTAGTTCACGCTTTATCCCTAGCGGGGTAGTCAGAGAGAACGGAGCGCCAAACGCTACGGACTCTACATACCTCTCGCCTCGTCCATTGTCATCAACCTCTTCATACATACTCTCCAGGGGGTCCTCATGCTTTTACGTGACTTTCCTCCAGTATCTTTGATACTGTGTTTTCGAAGGTCAACCGAGGTCTCCACCTACCTCTTTTACTACTCACTTTTCCATGATAAATCTTTTTTACCATTCTTTCATCACTCATTCGTTCGACGTGCCCAAACCACCTGGGCACGTTCTAATGTCACTAATAAACAGTTTATTATTTATCTTTAAATTTGAAAGTCCACATATCACACAACATAAAACTATAGTTTAGAAAGCACAAAATAAGAGAAAAGTCAAGGCACAAGCACAGTAGAAGGTAATTATAGTTTCTGAACTGTACAGAACATAACAAGCAAGTAAAGAAGGAGAAATTGTAAAGAAAAGTACAGAATTTATAAAGCATGTAGCTATAGTGGCAAGCAAGCAAGAGACATGTGCATCGCGACCTTAGCTTAGGATCTGCAATATTTGCTAAATAACCATAAAAATCAAGCAAAATTATAAGAAATAATGTAACGATCGTCTTACGAGAAGATGAAGAATGAAAAGGCCGCATTAGTATATAATAATATATGAATAACAGCGAAATTAATTGTATACATACATCTATGTAGTTTGTCGTTTGATGTGGAACAAATTTTAAAGCTTTTAATCCAATATTTTTATGGATGGATGGTAAATCATTGAATCTTATATCGTTCATTATAATTCCACCGCACCTAAAATATTGGCATTATTATAAATTAATAAAAAAAAAAAACTATTCAATTATATTTTACTGTCCTATGTACCTCGTGTAATCTTGAATTTCATAAATTTTAGCTGGGATTACGTTTAATCCGTCTACTTGGTTGGTATTGAAGAAAGCATGCTGATTTACATCAATTATCATCTTTCTTATAAAATCAAGCTGAGATACTGTTTCATGAACTCTTCTCAACATGTTTAACTGCAGCATACCATCTATGAGAGTTACCCAATTATTATTCCATTTTAAATTTGCTTCAGAAAGTGACAAATTAGCATTATGAATACTACAGAATTCTCCCCTGAAATATTGTTATTAGAACATTTATAATATCTTTACTTTTAACTCATATTATTTTATATTATTAACAAATTTTTGTAAACTTACGAATAATTATAATCCCTTGTAGAAAACAGTTGATAGATATCATTTGCTTTTAGTTCCATTGTTTCTTTAACATTTAATTCATATTTTTCTGTCGCTTCTATTTTTCCTTCTACGTAACCTGTCATTATGTTAGTACTTTCATCTAATACCTAATAATGTTAACATTACTTAGCTTAGTTAATTTAAATAATCTGAACGAATAATTAAAAAAAATGATTAAACTTACTTCGAAACGACCTGTTCCTCTATGTAAAGTAATGTTTAAGCGGAGGTTTTGATGATCACAAAGAAGAGGTTGTGAATAAAAGTGCACGTCGTTAAATTGCACAGACAGCTGTTTTTTTTCAACACCTACAACCATTGCTAGTGTATCCCAAACTCCAACCAGCGCAGCAGAATAGGGATACAGGTTCTTTTCTAAAAATAATCCATATTAATTTTAATAAAAATAAATAACATCAAATATTAATTACTTAGGTAAGACATAACGTTATTCTGTTACCATTAAATTAGATTCTTTATAGAGGCCAGTAGTGGCGCAGGGGCACAAAGTGTGACTGTAAAACCGACTGGTTGTTGGTTCGATCCCCATTCGAGGAGATGAAATATTTACTGTAATTTGTATTTCCATTTCTTCGCTCTGGTGTCGAGGCAAAGCGCGGCGTTGAGTTCTACCACTCAACACGCAATGCCTCCAGAATTCGGCAGAAAGTGGGGAACGGAGTGTCTTAACATTAGTTTCCCGCTGCCTACCCTGCTGTGTGAGGGATACAGCGCTGATATTTTAAATTCTTTATTCACTTACTTCCTAAAACGTGACTTTTTAAATAAACGTTCTCATCATCGTTTGTGGATATAACAAATTTTGTAGCGGCTGCTGTTTTTCTAAGAGCTGAGGCATATAAAGGTAAGTTCCTGCAAATAATATGTTAAATTAATGATATAAAATTATACTGTGTAAATTTCAATGATATTAGCAAATACCGTTTTTATGTTAAATATACGTTTACTAATATTTACCATTTTTCATTATGTGCCCATTCCACTAAATGTGATAACATAGGGGTTCCAGTGGACACAGGGTATTCGATCTTTGGATAAAGAACTTCTATTTTAGGATTAAGTCCTCCCATATAGAGCCTGCAAAATATATTGTGCACGATTATACTGTATTGTTTTGTTAGAAACTCTTTCACGACGACGAGGCCACAGTTATTCCAAATTAAAATATTAAAAAAAATATCAACTATAAAACGTATGAGATGAGATTGAATGTATTTATTTATTGTTATTTATGGAAACAGGATTCAAACCGTTATTTTTTAAATTATAATCATTGGAAATTGCCTTAGCTATAGCTAAGGGTTTATAATATTATGGTAAAAATAATAAGAAATTTATTTCTTATATTTTTTTAAGTGTATATGTTTCACAGTGTGTACATTCCATATTTTTCATGTTATTTAAATTCGTACATTTATGTACTACTGGCAATAAAAAATAAAATTATATCAAAAGTTTGATCAACAGTTTTACTACCAGGTTACAAGACGTTTCTACTTTAAAAACAAGTCCAATACTAAAATCTGTAAAGCAGCTTAGCTAATATTATATAGTTAATATTCATAAGTTAATAGTTAATATCCATGAGTCCAGCTTACCTTTTTAAAAATTTCACACTTCGCCACTGAGTCACGGCGCAGTATCTGACTGTAAACACGAGGGTGGGTGCGATTCCCCCATCGGAGGAAGTAATTATTCGTAGTAAAATGCGGCAAAATAAATGGCGGTGTTGAGTTTCGCCACTCAACACGCCATAACTTGATAGTTAATTTAGAAAAATGGAACGGTGTGTCTTTCCACAAGATTCTTTTGTCTACTCTGCCGTTTAGGAAAAAGCGAGAAGCTAAGAATACTATACTAAAATCGCACTCAATTCAACTTACTTTCCAAGAGCATCAAGTAAATGCCGTGCATTATCCGGGTGTCCACGCCTAGTAAGCGGTACGTGAAGGCACGACTGAGGTAGCGACCGTTTAACGATAGCTTGTAATAATCCATGTGGAGCAATCTCAATCACTATTGCATTTGCTGGAATCAACCGTGATGTCTCTTCGAAGAGTACAGAGTTCTATAATATTAATAATAATATGTATTATTAATATAATTTAAGTCATAAATGAGGCCAATCGTAACGCAGGGGTAAAAATGTGCGACTGTAAACGCGACAGGTTGTGGGTTCGATTCCCATTCGAGAAAATGTATAAATTAAATTAAATCAGCTTCACGCTGTATCCCGCACACAGCAGGGTAGGCAGAGGGAACCTAGTGTTAAGACACCCGTTCCCCACATTCTGCCGAATTCTGGAGGCATTGCGTGTTGAGTAGCAGATCTCAACGCCGCGCTCAACGCGAGAAAATGTATAATTTAACACTTTCATTTCCCTGCTCTGGTAACGAGAACGAGGCAATTAGCGACATTGAGTTCCGCCACTCAACACGCAATGCCTCCAAAATTCGGCGGAAAATGAGAAATGGAATATATCTTAATGGGCAAGGAGTGAGAAACAACATTTCGTTGTACTAGATACATAACGCTCTAAATTTATTTACAGTTAGGTATTACTAACCAGTAAATTATTTGTATGGTATTCAGCTGAAGAATATTTGGCAACTTCTTCATCCCATCTGTCTTGTGGTACAGAAGTTGATACCCATTTATTACTCCGAGGCTTTGGTGCTTTGATAACTTCACTTAAGTACTTAAGAAGGCCAGGACCTTCAACACAGAATAAAATTTTTAAGAAGTATGAATTCTAATACGGTTTGAATAAAATAACTTTCAGAACGAGATGTTTACCTGCTTCAGAGATGTAACGTGAATGATATGCTATATTTGAACACGGTACTTCCTTTGCGAAAATACCTTTGGAAGTTAAATGGGCAACGAATTCTTTCATTGCGACTGCTGGCCCAGATATAGTACTAGAGCCAGGGCTATTATGGCAAGCAATTTCTATTTCTTGTGGGCATATTTTCAAAAGCTACAAAACATATGTACATTCAATTATGCGTTAATTATGAAATACTAAGAATAAATAGTTTGTTATTAATGATAACAGTTGCGACAAATTGTACTAATTCATCAAATATTTCTGCCTACAATTGTTAAGGCGTATCTAGTAACTACACGAAACTACTAAATAAAATTCAAGAGATTGGAGGGATAATTGTTCAATAAATTTAAAATAAATATGCGTGAAAATATATTTAGAAAAGTATACCTGTTGATATCCAATACCGACTGCTGCCATAGATCCTCTAATAAATTGTGTTTGCAATGATACCAATCCACGACTATAGGCAGATAAAATCATTTCTTCTGCTGTCAAACATCCATCAGCATACGCACAGCCCAGTTCACCCACACTGTGTCCTACAAGAAATTGTTTCAAATTTTGATTAATAAAGTAAAAAAGTAATAATCTGGGGTCCAATTTACATAAAGACGTACTAAAGTACATACCTATAATATTATCAGGGACTATCTCCAATGCTTCCAAAATATCGGTAAGTCCTATTTGAATCGCTGCGATTCCCACGAAGGAGTGTAGAATGTTATCAAATATATTTTTATCACTCGAAGTTATTATATCAACTATATTAATTCCTTTAGGTTCCAGAGCACGTTGGCAACTATTTTTGTCAATAGATACAAATATATAATAGAATTAAATATATGATATGGGGCAGTTGAGATCTTTTTTCTGTCGGTAATAATAAATTCGAATTCCACAATAATAGTATATTTTAGTTTCCTACGATACAGTCGCTCAGAGGCACAAGCGCGGGACTGTGAACGTGACAGATTGTGGGTTCGATTTCCACTCGAGGAAATTAAATATTTTATATTATGGCGGAAAGTGGAACACGGAAGTGTCTTAATTTGAACGGATGGGGATTATGGGTTTTCAGGTTCTCTCTTCCAACCTTTCTGGATCCTTATTATGAAAGAAATATTTCTGAATTTATATTCATATCTATAGAAACTGAACATGGTGTACACCACCATGTTCCGTTTCTCACAAGATTCGCTTTACCTAGAACGTTTAAGGATAGACGTAAAGAAATATATGTAATATATATTACCGTTCTATAGCAGCAGCAAATATTGGTATACGCATAAGTTGTTTTCCCATTCCTGCCCACTGAGATCCCATTCCACTATACATGAACCAAACAGGTCGCCTTAAGTCATCGAAATAGTCAGTTTCTTCGGTTAGACTGTTAGTGCCCTTGGCGTTTGAATCTGAATTATATAAAAAGGTATTTTATATATGTATATATATTATAATTATTCGTTACGTGTAAAAATATGAAATTTTCCTGGAGGAGTTTCAGTACATCATTTGTATGTTTATATTCCCATTGTCCAAGTTTGTTTGATTCTAATTTTCAAACAATAAATCAACCACCAAAATAAAAGTTTTATGAAGATTTAAAGAAGAACAAAATTGTAATATGTTATTACAATTTTGTTCTTCTAACGTACCAAGAATGATGTATCCTCTGCCCAAATGCCCCATGATGTCCGTTTTGTGAATATTACGCAATAGCGCCAATTCTTCAGGATCAATAGGACGTGATTTCAAATCGTTTATTATTTTTATTACTGAAGATTCTTGTCGACCTGATAGAGTTACTAGTTGCGGAAAATCAGTATTGTAACGAGAATAGTCCTAAAATTCCAAATTTGTATAAGTTAAATATTAATAATAACTCAGATAGAGGTAAAAGATTTATACTATAAAATTATTATTATTTAGATAGGTATGTCTACAACTTCGTATGTTTGGGGAAGGAAATTCTTTTAAAATTATGATTTCTCCCGTCAATATAAGTAAGCCGCCTAATCTAAGATAGAATGGATATTTTTAAAAAATAGCTCGTGTTTTTGTTATTTCTTTTGTATCTAAATGTTGGTAACGATTGTTCATGTAAACTGTTATAATAAATGTTATTATGTTTCAATTTTGTCAAACATAAAACTTTAAATTGACATATTTTTTTTTACTTATGAACCGACTGCAATAAAACAAACACAAGAAAATACAAAAATGCAAACTACATAAAAATCTGTTAAGTTGTTTCTGATATTGACTAACTGTGCGCTCGTGCACAGAGAAACAGACACTCAGATAAAAAAAATATTGTTATGAATTTTATAACATACATATAATTGACTTCAATTATAAATTTTCTCATATATTTTCCATGTACAGACAACGATCAGTTATATTTTTAATAAATGTACGAGTATATACTCGTACATTATAGACTATATTATAGTTATAGGGCGGGGATAAAATATTTTCGTATTTTAAATTTATTATTAGTAATCAAACCTCTTTGGCTGTACTGAATCTAACTGGCTGGTTTTAATACCATTAAATGTGATGTTCTGAAGATTCCCGCCTTTTTTCAATTGTTTTTCAAGCAAGCAAAATGAACGTATGTGACGAAGATATTCGATACATTTTAAAGTTTCATTACAAAAAAGGTAAAGCGACGAACGCCGCGAAAAAAAATTGTGCGGTTTACGGATCCAATGCGGGGTCAATAAGAGTAGCACAAATGTGGTTCAAGCGTTTCAAGTCTGGAAATTTTAGTGTGAAACATGAGGTTCGCTCTGGGCGCAATGTCACAGATCAGTGCCATCTTTGAGAAAATGGAGCAAGACATATTAGTAGCTACGACACTGCTGAAGAACTGAATGTTGATCATAAAACAGTTTTACGTCATTTATGAAAGCATTTCTTTGTTTCCATTTGCAATTCTTTGTTGAAACGTAACAATTGCGAACCATTTCTTAAACAGTTGATTACTAGTGATGAAAATTGGCCGAAGCATGGACAAACTCCACAGACCGTGGCAAAGTCCGGCCTGACTAGGAACAAAGTGATGCTATTTGTATGGTGGGATTGGAAAGGAATTGTCCACTATGCTTTTGTCACCGGGTAAAACTATAGATTCTGACCTTTACTGTCAGCAACTGATGAGGTTAAAAAAAGCTATTGAGAAAAACCGACTGGAGCTGGTGAATGGGGAAGAGCGTGGTGTTCCACCATGACAACCCCAGACTGCACTCATCTATAGCCACGCAGCAAAAATAGACAGAGCTTGGATGGGATATGTTGATCCTCCGTATAGTCCTGTCCTTGCTCCATCAGATTTCCACCTGTTTCAGTCATTGCAGAATTCTTAAGGAAGCATAGGGTTAACCTCAAGAGAACACTGTAAACACTGCTAGTTTTTATTACACTGTCAGATTTTTTTAATCAAAAATCTAAAAATTTTCTACAGGAATGGGAATCAAGGCACTACCAAGATGTCATCGATCAAAACGGCATATACATATTATAAATAAATAAAAAATTATACCTAAAAAAATTTTTTTCTTTGTATAAACAATACGAAAATACTTTTTCCCCGACCTTATATATTATTCCATACCTTGGGCTTATAATGGCCTTTTAATAAAATATGAGCATTTACACCAGTAACGGATAGATTATTTACAGCTGCGTAAGAGTAATCGATCTTTTCATGGTCGGTAACAACATGCATTCGTCCTTCTCGAAGAGCTGCTATATCCTGGCGAGGTGAGTCACAATGCAAATTCGCCGCAATTTGTCCAGTGTGGTAGGCCAAAAGCACCTGTTTTAATAAAAATAAAATATTTTTATAAAACAAAATTTAGTTTTGTTCTTCGAAAACACAGTATTAAATTTATTGGAGGAAGTTCACGTAAAATGCATGAGGACCCCCTGGGCATGTATGTAGAGGTTGAAGACAGTGGACGAGGCGAAAGAAGTATGTAGAGACTGTAGCGTTTGGCACTCCGTTCTTTTTGACTACTCCACTAGGGATAAAGCGTGAAGCTCAGTAAAGTAAGTAAGTAAAGTAAAGTAAAATTTAGTATGAACAGGAAATATCGAAATATCACAATGTAGAGTTGGTACCGACGTTGTTATACAATAGCAAAACGTCGGTATTACAGAAGAAGAATGAAAGAAAAATTAATGCTGGATACGCGATATCTCCGTAGGACATGCAGAGTCAGCTTAGTTGATCGAAGAACACAGAATGGCAGATACTAATGAAGATGTCACAATGAGAATGAAAAAGAACGTACTTAGTTGGCTTGGGAATGAGTGATGAAAGAGTGGCAAAAAAATAAGAAAGAAACGTGAGCGGTCAGAGAGGTACCTTCGTTGACCTTCGAAAGTATCAAATATACTGGAGGAAGGTTATCTAAAAAGTATGTGGAGAAGAGATATGCAAAGACCTTAGCGTGTAGCGCTCCGTTCCCTCTGACTACCTCGATTGAGATACAGCGTGTTTTAGTCTAAGTTTCAGTTTTTTATAAATATCATAAACGGGCTTACCTTCGTGACAGCAGATATTCCTGATGCGGCTTCTCCATAGCCAATATTAGACATAACACTACCGATTTTTAAGGAATTACTTCTATTCTTACAGAAAACTTCTTCAATAGCTTCTAGTTCCGATTTGTCAGATTCAGTGATAGCTATTAACGTATTTAATTAATAAATACAAACAAAGATTAAAGCCAAATTATGATTTTAATTAGAGCTTTATATTTGCAATATTTAATATGTGAATAACTCTATATACAATTTAATATTCCTAAATTATTAACTAACGAGTAAAATACCTGATCCAAACGCTTCAACATATTCGACAGATTCTGGAGAAATTTTAGCTTCTTCATAAAACTTTTTAAGAAAATTTGCTGTAATAGCAGGACTTCTGTAAAATCCATACTTCGGTCCTCGTTCATCTTTTTCTAATTTCGTGAATTCACATTTAATGTAAACAACTTCAGCGTAAACTCTGTGGAATGTAATAATTTTATAATTATCTGATAAAATTTTGTATAAAATTATAGCTAAATAGGAAATAGTCAATTCTTGTATATACCTTAAAGCATTTTGAGCTTTTTGCAAGAAAAGAACATTAATTGCTTCAGATTTGGCACACCCAGCGGCGTTAGAATCAAAAGATTTTGTTTTGCCATCCATACTCAATTGCATTATTCTGAAAAATATTAAAATTATTATAAGTGATGTAATGTCTCGAGAATTGGGCGATAGTGGGGAACAAAAATCCTAACACGAGGTTCCCTCTGCTGCTTCTGCTATATGTGAGATACAGCGTAAAGAATAAAAAAAATGTACTATACCTTGCATAGTGAATAGAGGATTGCGGGTGTAAGCACAGGTTCGATCCTCCAACTATAGCGGCGTCACAATCTCCACGAGTAATTGCTAAGTAAGCTAATTCTAATGCTCCAGTTGAGCTACAACAAGCCCCGTCTACACCTATTGATGGACCTTTAGCATTCAACCAGTATGAAATACGATTGGCGAACATTGTCTTACTGCATCTACATAAACATAATCGACAATAAATATAAGCCTGATTAAGATACGCGCAAGTGTGTCTAACCAAGTTAAAGTGCTGGAAACGCACCATGTGCATTTTACAGGAGCAATTTCGAGCTACTTTTGAGTTTCACTTGAACTACAATCTACTGGCATGAAATTTAGCACATTTATTAAAATCCCCCACCGTTTGTTTTGATATATTAACGTTAAAAACCGGCATTTTCGTGACTGACATACTATTTCATCAAAAATCTTACCTACTTCTTTTTGATCTAGAAACTTGATATTCTAATCTTAGATAGACAGACACTCTTTCACAAAAAAAAAATTAAAATTAAAAATTATTGATAATTTTCACAAAATCACGAAAGTAAAAATAATATGTTACATACATAAGAAAGTTACATTAAAGATCGTACAATATATTTATATATTAAAAGTAATATTTTTTTAATTTAATATTAATCAAAATAATTCTATTTCATTTGAATATTCATTCATTCTTTTAACATTCCAAATAAAATTCAAATCCTCATATTATTTATCTTAAAAAAAAATAACTACTTAATTCACTATTGTATTTTTTTTTAATTTATGACTTACCCTGTGATACCAAAACCTGTCCTGGAGCTGTTGACATAAAAACATGCCTTTTCAGTTTCAGAAAAGCAACTGCCAATATATACGCCAACTTTTTTGCCGTAAAGTTCGACGGGACTAACGCCTGTATTGAATAACGATATATTTAGATTCTATTTAAAATGTTAACGAATTGATCGCTTATTAAAATAAAAACCATCATAATATTATGACCTGTCAATTTTTATAAATAATTTTATCGAAAAAATGATATTTTTCATTACAACTTCCGCAATATTCAGATGTGAGTAGTGAGTAATTGGAGAAAATCTAGTGTTAAGGCACTCCATTCTCTCACTCACTGCGCACGTTGACATAAAATAATATTGTATGAAATTTAATTCAGGTGACATCTATTAGATATTGCAAAAGTATTCCAACCTTACCAGCATCATAGATAGCTTGATACGCCTGTTCTAATATTTTACGTGCCATTGCATCCATATTATTTCCTTGACGGTAGTGCACTTTAAAGAATTGTGCATCAAATAACATCAAATTAGGTACTTTGCCCGTGTATTGAGCCACTTCAGGATGTTCATATTGCCAACGAGAATGCTCTGCGTTAACAGGGTTAATCTGTAGAATAATGCTATTTGAGAGATATTTATTAGATTTCATTTTTATATATTAGTACACGAATATCGTTTCTGTAAAGGCAAATTGTCCAATTTGATTATAATCTAAGAAACGGCCCGAGATATAAGAGCACAAAAACAATTGTGTTCTTATTTGATTTTAGTATGGTCCAACCTCAGCCAACGTGCGGACGTGCCAAAATGTGCCAAGTGTTCTTTATAAAATCAGTATTAAACAAATAAATACAAATATATCATCATTTTGCTAATATTTGTGACTACGAATATTGGTTGGTCTGGACTAGAACATGCATGCAGTGAATGTTTTAATTCTATAATTTGTTTTTTTGCTTTATAGGTTTCCTACTGACCTATTTTTCTGTGCACAATGGATATAGATATTCATTGTCACCCAAGAAATAACTATTTAGACTATTAAAACTTAATATATATAGCAGTGGCAGAAGGAACCTAGGAGACTAGTGTTAAGACACTCCGTTCCGTATTAAGACATTTCCGTTACCCATTTTCCGCCAAATTCTTGAGGTATTGCGTGTTGAGTGGCAGAACTTGACACCGCGCTTTTCTTGTTAGTTGTTTCGGTCATTGCTAGAGCGAAGAAGTGAAAATATTAAATCGTTGATTTCCCCCAGTAGAAAACGAACCCACAATCGTCTTACGCTTGTGCGCCACGTTAGCCTCCTCGCATTGGGATCCAGTGACGCACGTGAGTAACTCGCATCCCATTGATATTAAACTGTATGATAGTTAAGATTTTTATAAAAAATAAATGTTCTTTTTATCTTGTTTACAATTTCAGCAAATTTACTAAAAATGAAAGACTACTTTTGGTAAATTTATTTAACTTGTCAATCTATTCTCAACAAAGCGACTCCATGACTTCTATGTTATATTTAATATCAAGAATTTTGACTCTCTACTACTGATGTGGCTTAATTTTTACAATTATACTCTGATGCGGTGGTATCATTTTCCATTTTTCGATTATGATGAGAAGAAATAGTCTTTGTTAGGTTTTGACTATTCTTTAAAAGCAAAATTTTATATTATATTTTTATTTACGGAAAATAATACAAAAATACACATTATCTAAAATAGAGACAATATGAAAATATCCGATTATGAGCTTCATAACGACAAGGTACTGAAAGCCGCGGTGTTTAAATTTGAAAATCAGTGGTATTTATATTTCGCGGTGTGTATGAGAAAGCTACGTCAGTCGCAGAGGGTAAAAACAGTTGAAAGAAAAAATTTATAGATAGATAGATTTCCTAATCTATATATAATATGTATCCATTATATCCATTACGTGCTATACGAAACTAGCCTTAACACACTTAACACACTCACCTTGTTGTATAAAATATTCGAGAGTTCCTTTACATTATGAGATTCAGGATATAGACCTGACATTCCCGTTATAAACACTTTTTCCCGTGATCTTTCTCTCATATCAATTTCTGTAGGCTTCACAAAAGTACTTGTTATAGGCGCCATTTTCTATAATTCAAAATGAAAGCATATTTAATTCTTTATTTTGCAGAGAAAATTTATAATAACACTTCAGTTTTCAATTTCAAATTTGAAATTTAAATCTCTAATTTAAAAGTTTTTAAATGATGAAAATAATTCAAGTGTAATCATTTTTACAGACTGTCGTGGCGCAGCGGCACAGCGTCTGACTGTAAACACGATGGTTGTGTGTTCGATTCCCCCTTCCTCTTTTCTTTAGCTTCACAACCCATCCTGCATATAGAAATGCAGGATACAGCGAAAAGTTAATAAAAAATCATTTCTCCGTGTGGGGATCACACTGTCCCATGACATTTTTCTTTTTTTATTTACTTTTTGCAATGATATGTTTTAATATATTATATTATTATATTTTTTTACCATTTGATGGATGTAAATCTAAAAAATGTACCTTCTGATACTTATTTAGAAAACGTATTAAAATTTAAAAAGAACGTAGCGGGACTCGAACTCGACTCGAAAGAATTATCGTCTGGCAAAAGAGAATGCTATTTACTAAATATTTTAACACATAAAAAAATTAAATTAAATTAGCTTCACGCTGTATCCCGCACACAGCAGGGTAGGCAGAGGGAACCTAGTNTTGATGAGAACGTATGGCTTAGTGGTCAGAGCGCCTGGTCGGTTTCCAGGAGGCGCGGGTTCGAGTCCCGCTACGTTGTAATTTTTATACGTTTTCTAAATAAGTATTTTTCTTTCCTAAGTGTGGAATAACACTTTAAAAATAAAAATGTTAAAATACCTTCTAATGTTGAAACTGTTGTACTGAAAATGTTACTACCACTTTCACCCACAACGGGAATTCTTATAAAATTTATAAGCCGACTGCAATCCCTATAAATAAAACAATAATGCTCTCATTTGAATTTCGCAATAATTTTATTTCAACCTTTACTTATAAGCTATTATTATTCAATTTTAAAATGTCAAAAGTTTGTGTATTTGAATATATTATGGTAATGAAAATTTGTAAAGTTCAAACACCGTAAACGCAACATATATATAATTTCTTGAAGACAAATTCTTCTTAACATTTTTTACTATTATATTATTTCATAATTGAGAATGAATACATGACGATTGTGGTGTGACGGTTCGATTTCCAATCCGGGCAAAGAAATATTTAATATTTTCATTTCCTCGTTTTGGTAACGAGGCTAAGTAAGGTGGAGTCGGTGACAGCAAGGGCATTTTTTAGCTAATAGTCGATATTTTTAAAAGAAAACCGGGTAAGTGCGAGTCGGACTCGCAAACTGAGGCTTCCGTACTGATTTCAGTCCACAGACCATTGTCTTATAAAAGTTGACAAACGTATGTTTGCGGGCATCTGCATTCATTATGTATGAAATTAGCTACAAATGTAAGTATGTAATTATTTATTTCTATGAAATGCCTATAAATTTTCACTTTTTCGATTACACTGCGAAATAATACAAAATGCAGGAAAATTGATGCATAAATGCCCGTATCATTTGATTTTTTCTGTGCTTCAAGAGACTACAGACCTGAATATTTGATATTAATTTAGCTTATCTTCAATAAAACTTATAGATACTTAAAACATAATAGACAGACAGGCGGACAACAAAGTGATCCTATTTATCTTTTGAGGTATAGTAATCCTAAAAATAATGTAATAAATTTCTCATTCTTTCAATTTTTTTTACATTGAAGTAATTATAATATTATTATCTATAATTTAATTCTTGTTTAAATTTGTACGTTTAAGTAATAATTTTATTGTTTACCTTTTAGTTTTAATTTAAAATTATTGCTTGTTGTCGTTTTAAAAATTAAGTTCTTTTAAAAACAATAGAAATGCAAATTCCTCATTACAAGTTACATAAATCAAAATATCGTTCTTGTATATAATAATTTTTTTTTATTTTGTTGATTTTCCACAAAGAATTGAATTCCTATTTTTTGAAATCGGATTAAAATTAAAGTTATTAATTGTAATATTTTTAACGTCTTTATTGGCGCTTCAAGTGTGAGTTATATATATTTAGTTGATATAATAATCTTTAAATAATATATAATACAAGTTAATATAGACAAATACAAAGAGATACAAGTTATACATACAATCATCAGCTCGAATTAGTTGATCGTATACAACTAGCCTTCTGTAAGTCCCTATAATATTTAAAAATTGTACCCTAACTTTGTAATCGTTGAGGAGTCGTCTATCATCATCATCAATCAGCTCAGCATTATCATTAAATTATGATTACAAGAAGCAAACACATAGTAACATACAAAAAATGGTTTGGTTTGGTTTGGTTTCTTTTAATATGGCGCATACAAAAAATGTATACAGGGTGTAACGCGATCGACGGATCAACGGTTTGACGTATCCATAGAAAACAGTTATATCGTATTCGTATTTATAGTTTTTAAAGTAGACGGTACAAAAAAAAATACTTGTGAAATATTATTTCCACAGCATGTGAAAGTTAATATTAACCACCATTCAAGTGCATTAGCCAATTAGCGGCCTGTGCTAGGATAGCTTTACAATATCAGAATATTTGTACTCAATTAATATTATCTGATTATAGTAGATTGATAAAAAATGCAAGCGCTTATGTAAATATGAAAAAAAATCGATTTAAATGTAGTCAATTCTCATAATAAGGATAACAAATTTTTACTGTTTCATAATTTGAGTACATTTTTTAACATGTTGTCATTGAGCTGCGCCTATGAAACTTCCAGAGATTAGTAATACTAGTAGTTTTTTAATCATTTCTAGTAAAAAAAAGTATTTTTTTTCGCTACAGCCTTTGAAAAGTTTTGATAAATTTTTACTTATTTAAAACCGTTTTTTGCTTCCATGTTATTTTCAAGATTTATAAGCCGATAGTTTTAAAATATTACTTTATGCAAAAGGCCTATTATTGAGCTATATTGAGAAAAAAATCATAAGTGCAGACTCAACAGTCGGGCTGAATTTGCCGTTTTTTAAGAATTGGATTTTTTCACAAAATCCCAAATTCTCAAATATTTGCCAAACCACTGAATATCGGGGAACATACATTCGGGTGAAATGGATAGGTACAGAGGTCCTCTACCCATGAACAACCATTGATCCATCGATCGCGTCACACCCTGTATAGTAAACGAATAAAGAACCTCCTTCTTTTTGAAAAAAAAAATCTATTAAAAGCTATAGGAGTATAATCAACAAAGAACATTGATTAAAATTCTGATTGTTTCCATATTCATATGTATACAATATAAATTATAATTTTCATAATTTATGTACATGAAATACATATAAAAATAAGAAAGACCTTAAAATCGAGCCTTGTGGCACACATAAACGATAAAAAAAAATCAGTATAAATATTTATTTCAGTTTCATATTTTCTTTAGCTATATGTGAGATTATGAGACCAACCTAGTACTAGTAAAACATTAATACGTAAGTATTAGTAAGGGAGCCCCGCTGTACCATAACACGTTATACATTTGTGGAAACAAATATGTCTGTGTGTGAAAGCATTATCTCGACTATGTTCTTAGAGCACACTTGTCTGGCAACTTTAGCATGCCAGGCATCTCGGGCTACTTTGTAGGTTGGACATTCAAAGAAATGTATTCTTTGAGCTCAGCGTTTTTGTCCTTACCACTGCAGCTTGGATATTCTGGGAAACCCTCTTGATTAAAGCGGTGCAAGTAATCTCGGTGGCAGCCGTGACCGGGTAGCATTTAGGTGAGAGTAATTTGTCTCACCGTGTTGTGTGGTGTGATGTGGTGTCACTGGTTGTGCCATAGTTCGATCTTCGGTATGAGACCATGAGTCCATCTTTTTTTGTTTGAGGTATCCCACATCAGTTGCCATCTTTCAATACTCTTCCGTCTTTTAATTCTGTCAAGGCTAGCACAGGTGCGGATTCATTCATTCCTCAGTCAATATTTCTACAGGAACCATCTCGGAGATCACGCATACTGCTTCCATAGAGATTGTGCGAAGTGCACTGGTTACTCGGAGTGCACTCATCCCATACACTGAGAGCATCCTGCGTCTTGCTATTTGTTTCTTTAGTGCATCAGACCAGAGCGGAGTGCCATAAAAGAGCACTGATTTGACTACTGACGATAATAACCTCCTTTCAATTTTGCTTAAGTCCTACGACATTGGGCATAAGCCGAGTTAAAATTTTCGAGACAACTGGTCACTATTAATATGCGGATCAATCATTATACCTAGGTAACTATGTACGGTTGCGTCGTAAGCTCGTAGTTGCCGACTCTGAGTGAAGTTGTTTCTATTTGTTTACTGCTGGTGATAAATACGGCCTCCGTTTTATGTTCTGCTACATGTATTCTAGGACCATCTAGCGTCGAATTATTTGGAAAGTTTTCGAATCCACTCGTCGTTTTCAAGTGTTTGGCTACTACGATCACTCAACGCAAACAGTATGGATTCGCACGAGACTTCACACTTGAGCAATCCGTCATACATAACATTCTATAAAAGGGGACCTAGTACGAAGCCTTGTGGTACTCCCCCGGTAATTTTATTTCTTTTTGGTTCATCATCCGTATTAACATGAGTACTCTGTCCGCAAAGTAGCTAGCTATAATGTGGCGTAGGTAAGCTGTCATCTTGATTAAAAATCAAGAAGAGAGCGCTCATTATGACATTCCATTTTGCTGTATTGAATGCATTTTTAATGTCAAGAGTTGCGACGAGGCAGTACTTCTTAGAGCCTCTCCTAGTCCACCTAGTCCCTAATATTGCTTTTCTAGCAGTATTCAACGCAAGATCAACAGCATCTGTGGTCGATTTTCATTTTCTAAGAACGTATTGATATTTCGAGAGAAGCGGTTCAACCACATATTTCTCTCCAATAACTTTCTCGCTGTATCCAGCTTACACAAAGGGCGATATGATGATGGGTCATTTAGAGGTCTGTTCGCTTTAGGAAGGAGCACCAGTTTTTGCCGTTTCCAGATTGTCGTGAATGTACTTTTTTGGAGGCAAGCATTGTAGTCTACGAAAGTTTTAGGTATAATTTTTATAGTTTGCTTCTACGCTACATTGGAGATGCCGTGTAATCCGAATACTTTAGTATTTCCTATCCTATTACATGCATCCTTTTTGCGACACTGGTAGTATGACCCCGTAAGGACGCAGGGCTATGCTGTACTTAACCTTTGCTTGCTGTGGAAAAAGAACAGTAACTATTTTTTTTCATAACGCTCGGGTCCGTTGGGGATAGAATACGGTGGTTCTTTAGTTTTTTCATGACGACTAGTATAAGGTCGATCTCAAGGATCACTATAGAGAGTGAGTCTTAAAGCATTTTAGTCCACGAGCTCCTTTTACTCTCTTTAATTGGTTTCTTTAGCTTGTTTTATATAGCTGCTCAAAATGTGGTTTTCCTACATCTTTGAGAACGCCTTCTTGCGTGAATATACTTTTCCCGTAGTTGAGCAATATTATCATTCTACCAGTAAACGGGTGGTAGCAGGCTATTATTTCATTTCCTTGGCATTGTTGTAAAAATTTTGTTGTCTAGACAGTAAACGCCTCCTGTCTCATGTACTGAGTTGGACAAGATTACTCTAATCCTGAAACTCGAGGAAAAGGAAATCATGCTCCTACTTCGGCCAAATTAGTCACGGCAGCCAAGCAAGTCATCCGTACTCTAGGAGAATCATAAAAAAGTAATGGCATGGCATGGTTCTTTGATTATACGCTTTCTATTATTCGTTTTTCAAAATATATTTTTAATGTCCTGTTGTTTGTCTTTTCTATATTGATAGTATTACATGTATGTTTCTTTATCGTATTGTTATAATATCATTGACTTATGACTCAATTCTCTTTTATTAATGTATTAGTTGATTCTATATTCAAATATTTATTTATGTATTTTTTTGTCTAAGTTAGTTGTACTCACAAAATGTTGTTTAAATCTAAATGTAATATTTATCACTTTGTAAAAAAACACTGTAATCATGACATTTGTCAGATGACAATCTTGACAGATTGTCGCAACAGATTGCATTATAATAAGTTTTCTCGGTTCTCATTAAGACCCGTTGCATTACACACATTTTATTTGTCTTCTCTTTCTCTTATTATAAAAATACTGCTAACAGGTGACGGAACTTTAAATATTTTTAGTTTAATAACGTATTTAACGAGTCAAGTTATGAACACGCCAGTGTTTAGGGGTTCTGAGCTGAGAACAGACCACTAGTCGTTGCTAGAATAAGGGGTCTGTTCGCAGGTTGGCGCAGCTACACGAGATGTCCAAACTTGGAGTCAAATTATCGCATAAGAAGTTGGATGCTTCAGGACCTACCGATTAGCGAGGAATATTATTATAAGAAAGAGTTTCCGAGAAGCTAGACAGCAGCGAATCTAGAAATGGAAATAAAAGTATGAGGGAGATTAAAAAAAGAGTATAAGCTGCAAAAGCACTAGACATGGGCGTTATTTAACGTAATCGGTTTCAGAAACTGCTTACGAGTCGAATAATCGCATAACAAGTTTGGGGGATAAAGTTATAATGATTATTTCACATTCATAGTTTCATGACAGTAAGCAGTAACGCATTTGTCAAAAGCAGTTGCAGCACAACTGTAACTGATTTAAATAGATTATATTATAAATACATAGATCGATTCTAACATAGTCGCATCTCGCTCTATCTTACTACGTTCCGAAAGAAGCGACATACAGCAATAGTCGAATTTGTATGCAATTACATTGTACATTATTTTCATATCGATTCTTAGAACAAAAATGTTATTAAAATATTATTGATTACACACTCTATGAAAAGAAAAAGTAATGCTAAAAATAAAAATTACTACTTCCACAGTAATATGTCCAATGGGATTTTACTTAATACCGACTGCATTAGTCGGTATTCAGCCAATATTTGTCTTACAGAAGCGAGCTATTCGTGCAATTTATAATTTAGGCCCTAAAGACTCCTTAAGGCAAAAGTTTAAAGAAATCAATATATTGACAGTTGTATCTCAATACATTTTTGAAAATTTTATGTATGTTAAGAAAAGCATTCATGATTTTACTAAATTTGGTGATGTGCATAATATTAATACCAGAAATAGGCTTAAACTTAGTGCATCCGTAACTCGATTGCATCGAATCCGTAATTCATTTGTGGAAAAATGTATACGTTTTTACAATAGGATCCCAGAAAACTTCAGAGATATTTCTATATTCCAATTTAAAAAAAATGTGAAAAGACGTTTGTTGACGTGTGTTTTAACACAATTTGGTTATAACCTTTAGGTTATAACCAAATTAATGATTTTATAAATGATAACACGCCTTGGGAATGAAATGCTGGCTCTTCATGGGTATCATTGTCACAAATAATTAAATATATTTTATTTGTATAAAATTGATTAAAAAAAGTCCTACTGAGTTTCTTTGCGCCGGTTCTTCTCAGGTCTGAGGCATTAACTTTAATGAACTAGTGGTAAATTGTTTGACGTTCAAAAAATTAGGCATGTAACTTCTTATTTTGAATAAAATTATTTGGCTTTGATTTTGACATTTGTATGATTGTATTGAAAAGGATTTTTAGCCTACTGATGGTGTTGTAAAATATTGCATATCACAAAAAAGGTAGCATTAAGGTACAATTTCGTCAATTAGTCACTCAATAAAATTGACGTCCTCCATTTTTGTAGCTCTTAAATAGATGACTAATTGAATAGTTGATATATAAAACACCCAAAAAGCACTTTATTCTCAATACATAATCAAAATTTTACATTTCATTATGAAATTAGCTTTACAATTTATTAATTTTAAAAGCCTTTGAATATACTTTTAAAAGTCGTAAATTAAAATTAATTTTATTTTGTTAATTTTTTTTAATATTAGACTATTTGCAACTTAATTATTTATAAAACGTATAAAAATTTTAACGTAGCGGGAAAAAAATTATACATTTTCTAAATAAGTATTTGTCTTTCCTAAGTGTGGAATAACATTTTAAAAATATCAAAAATGTTTGCAACTCTTTATCCTCTATCATCGTTATTTCATTATCTATCATCGTTACTAATTCAGGTTTTCAAAAAATAAAAAATAATTTTGCCACAAAAGAACAAAATAACTGTAAGAACAATACTATGAAGTAAAACTTATAAGGTAAGGATAAAAATATATAGAATTAATAGGGGACATTTTAAAATTCAGCTTTAATAAAAAAACTATATCGGATACACACATTTTTTATTGTATGGCAACCCTGAGGCACATAAAATTGCTCCTAGTTTCACGCTTCTGTCACTGTAAAAATGGCGACGGCTTGCAAATGTTTGTAATGCCATAAAAAAAGAACTCTTTTCTTATTTTTGCAAATCATTTTGTTAAAAGGTGTGAATTAATTTTTATCTGCTATGCTTTTATATACAGATAAAATAACAAAACGTCAGTACTTTTTTACTGTTGATTGTTAAAATTCTGAGTTAATATCTTGTTAATTACGTTAAAATAGTGTCTAAATCAAAATTACAAAAAACTTAATTGTAAAGATGTTTCATTAATTCATTAATTTTATAATAGTAAACCAAACTTAAAGAAGACTATTGATTATTAAGATTCGTAGATATTATTGACTAAATTATTTTAAAAATTGTATCTACACCAAACTTTTTCTCAAAAGACTGGACTGGAGCCATTGCGTGTTGACTAGCAGAACTCAACGCCGCGCTTTGCCTCAACACCAGAGCGAAGAAATGTAAATATAAATTTAAATAAATATTTCATCTCCTCGAGTGTTAAGATTTGAATAATCAGATTTTTTAATTTGAATAAAAAAAAATATATTTCATTTGAAATATCCCGCACGTAGGACCTGACTACCCGACAGAGGGAACCTGGGAACTGTGAATTCTTGAGGCATTACGTTTTGAGTGGCGAAACTCAACGCCACGATTTGCTTTGTCATCAGAGCCAGGAAACGAAAATAATAACTGCCACGACGGTCTCAATCTTATCATTAATATGTTTCTGTTTTTTTTATTGATTCTATATTTACACTAATATTTAATACATATCACATAGCCATTTTGTTGTGTGTACTTAGTATAGTAATATAAAAAAATCTTTTTCCACTTGTTTTATCCCAGTCAATTATTTTAATCGCTTTATGCATAAACAAAGACCTTGCCGTTATTATTGACAAATTATATTATCTGCGTGTCAAAATAAAATAATAATGTGAGTCATTATTATTAAATTATATTCCACATTCAAATTTTTATGGTAAGTTTAATATATTTTAAGAAACATAAAGTTCAACAAACTTAAAAAAAAAACATTTGCTTAATTCAAAAGATGCATTTATTCGTACGTATTTAAGAAACATAAAGTTCAACAAACTTAAAAAAAAACATTTGCTTAATTCAAAAGATGCATTTATTTAATTTAAATACAATTTGCATTCATATTTAACTTAGTGACCTCTGACTTGTTTATATTCTAATGACGTGCATATAACATGAAAGTAATAATAATAAAATTTTATTTAGTAGATTTTTTAATTTTGGTGTAATGATTCATAAACCGCACTGAGGGACAAATACTATTGCTTTTATTAAATATTTATTGGTATTATAGTAAAAGTTTAATGTCCAAATATTATTTTCTCTAATTTCTTCTTGCTTATGTGTTAGTTTATGGTTCATGCGCGTACATTTGTGCTACATTTTTTGTTTAGAAGAGTTATGAAAATCATAATAATGAAAAATTATATACATAGGGCCGATCAGAGCGCAGTGGCACAAATAAAATAGAGTGGACTGTAAACGCGACTGGTTGTGGATTCGATCCCCAGTCGAGGAAATGAAGTATTTATTTAAATTTATATTTCCATTTCTCCGCTCTGGTATTGAGGCAAAGCGCAGCGTTGAGTTCCGCCGCTCAACAAGCAATGCCTAAAGGATTCAGCGGAAAGTGGAAAACGGAGTGGCTTAACACTAGGTTCCCTCTGCCTACCCTGCTGTGTGTGGGATACAGCGTGAAGCTGAATAAATGAATGAGTTAAGTTAATATGTACAAGAAGAGAAATCAATCGGACATCATCGTATCGATAAACACACACACGCGCACGCACGCACGCACGCACGCACGCACGCACGCACGCACGCACGCACGCACGCACGCACGCAAGCACGCAGGCACGCACGCACGCATGCACGCACGCACACACACACACACACACAATAAAGTAATCATTATGCGCCATTATAATTCGCCTGAGAAGTATTCGATTGTACACGCAATGGGTCTACTCTACTCGTTTATTCAAAGAAAGAAGGAGTACGTCATTTTTATGGATAAAATTGACAATCTCTCAGACTTTAGTGAAAATTGCAAAATTTGGAAATCATTTCAATTTGTAAAAATGGGCCAAGCACGTGCGAATTTGTTCATCTTTATGAATATTGTCTTGCTATTTTCTATTTACCATCCGTTGTAATTGAATCATATTGGCAATGACATTCCAGTTTCTAAATTTGATACAGCATATATGTATCTAAGAGTATTTAGAAAGTTTTAAGACACTCTGTTTTCTAATTTCTCATCTTTTAACTCGCTAAGTCTTATTAATTCTATTTAAAGTTTTTTTTTCTAGTCATGACGCACGGGCAGAAAGTGTGACTTTAAAACCGACTGGTTGTGGGTTCGATCCCCACTCGAGAAGATGAAATATTTATTTAAATTTATATTTACATTTTTTCGCTCTGGTGTTGAGGCAAAGCGCGGCGTTGAGCTCTGCCATTCAACACGCAATGGCTCCAGAATTCGGCAGAAGCTAGGGAACGGAGTGTCTGAACATTAGGTTCCCTCTGCCTACCCTGCTGTGTGCGGGATGCAGTGTGAAGCTGATTTATTTTATTTAATTCTTTTAATATTGCATGCAGTAAATGAGGGTGACTGAAACAAGGTTGTTAGCCAATACCGAGACTAAAACCAAATTTTCGTCTCTGGTCTCAGTTTCTGTTGAATCTGAAACTTGTTGATTTGGATTAAAATTCCTATGCTAAAATCTAATTAATTTTTATTAAGACTCACAAAATTTTAAGCTTATATGATTATATTGTTTAGGGTCCACTCTCATTTTGTTTTTCGCTTATTTTAACTATTTCCGGAGTCATACATATTGTAAATATAGAGACTATAATTAACAATTTCCTTTTCACTATATTCAAAGGAAATTATATTGAAATCATGTACAAGTTTATAGATAAAGTCCAAGAACTCATGAATTTTACAAAAGTGTCTATATCTAACAAGATTTATGTTCAATGAAGATTATAGATACGAGGAGTATTAAGAGAGAATTTGCCTAAATCCGTTTGGCAACAGAAAAAATGTAATTTTCTATTCTAAAGTAACTCCTGAATAAACTTTTCAGTTATATAATTATATATTTTTTAGACTTAGAGTTTGTCATTGAAATATATAAAAAAAAACTGGCTGTATGTTAAATCTATTTACGGAAGACAAAATTATCTTCCGTAAATAGATTTAACACACTGACTGAAAAATTGCAGACTTTTATGAGTTAATCAAATTATTATCATTGTATTATCATTATTTTATATAATACAAAAAAGAAGTTAATTGAATTTCTTTTTCTATTAGCTTTATTTTTTCAATTTATATTTCCATTTCTTCGCTCTGGTGTCGAGTTCTGCCACTCAACACGCAATGCCTCCAGAAATTGGCAGAAAGTGGGGAACGGAGTGTCATAACACTGGGTTCCCTCTGCTTACCCTGCTGTGTGCGGAATACAGCGTGAAGCTGATTTATTTATTTATTTTATTTATTTGTAATTATTTTGTAAGAATCCCCATGAGAGTAAAGGCCTCCTCCAAATCGAGCCACTTTTCTCTAGATTGCGCTGTTAGCATCCAGTTTGGTCCCGCTGTGCGTCATCGTCATCATCCTCCCATCTTTTGCAAAGCTTCACGTTCTTTCTCTTGGCCAATGGCTGCCTCCATTTGGCCACTCTTTTTGCCCACCTTTGCTCTTGCAGGCGTGCTATGTATCCGGCCCAATTCCATTTTAATGTTAGAGCTTGTGTTAAATCATCTGTTGGTTTTGTGATGTTGCGTATTTCTTTATGTCTTATTTTATTTATTATTTAATTTTATGTTCAACATACTCCGCTCCATTCTGCGTTGGCACGTTATAATTTTATTTAAGTTAATAGTTACGAAACTACATATATATAAATTAAACATAGATTTTGATTCATTTACGTGTCGTAATGTTTGAAACTTTTTGTTTTTAAGTAGCGATCAAGCAAGCGAGTGGAGTTCTTTATTTTGAGGGTTTCGCACCGTTTTANACCCGCGCCTCCTGGAAACCGACCAGGCGCTCTGACCACTAAGCCATGCGTTCTCGCCAAGCTACGTCGAAATTTTTATACATATTATATATTTTTAGGATTTATTTTCGAATAACATCATATTCAATAATTTATATTTGAAATTATATTATTATATTTATTATTGGCCTATATAATACGAGCATTACAGATAGAACCTATTGCTCCTGAGCCGCGTTTCTTCGCTGCACTTTTTCTTACTAAAGCCGGACATAGAAAATAACAGATTCTGTTGTGTATTTATATATTTTCTCTATATATTCTTGTATTTATATATTTTTTTAAATATAATTTTCATGATAACAGTGGAATTAGAAATTAGATAAAAAGAAATAAAGGAAGGACGGAGTGTAAAAAATTGTATTAGGATATGACACTTGTTTTTAATTTAATTTATTTTTTGTTGTTTTAAGGAAGATGCGAAATTTGTGTATTTTTCTTAATAATTAAAAATTATAATTAAAATTCGATCGAACACATAATAATATGGATAGTTTAATTGTCCAAATCAATAAGCAAAGGTAAAATATTTAGTAATTGTTGCTAACAAAATGATACTAACATGGCATAAATGTTAACCAACTTTATTTTTATAATCGAAAATCTATATAACCAGCAGTTAAAAGTATATTTTTGTCTGTTGTATTGTAATACACACGTCCTTCTCGGATTGGGGCTTCCTTAATAAATTTATTTGATGAAAATGCCAGATTCTTAAATTGATATAAACCCTGAAAATATATATTTTTTTAATTATCAACTCAAAATTTTACAAAAATTAAAAATAGTACAATTTATTGTATAAGTTTTCCTATGACTTTATTTAGCTAGTAGATACGTGTTACAATTTAATTTTTATATCAGTTTAACTAACACTTTATCGATTAAGACCTAAACGAAAACAATCAATACAGTTTTAAAAAATTCTTTTAGCAAACTAAAATTAGTATATCAACAGCTATTAAAACACACAATATATTATATATACATAGACACAAAAAGATACATGTTAAGTTTTATGAAAGTGTAAGGAAGTTCTTTAGGAACTTACTTAGTATACAGGATGGAAGTGTCAGCATCACTTTAATTGAAACCACAATTTTAATTACTCTATGAGAGGCTAATATTATACAATTAAGATTTTTTTTCCCAAAAATGAAAAAGTGATTTACACCTGTATATGGGGTAAATAAGTTTTTTTTTATTTTCAATATAAAGTTTTTTTTATACTTTTTAAAAAAATGTGGTAAAATCCACTGAGACCAATATAGGACACTTAAAGTTAAGTCTTTAATGAGTTTAATTCGTAATTAAAATGTCTTTGAAGTGCTTTTATACATATATAGTCCTACAATAATAGCTTCAAAAATGTTGCAATCGAATATTTTGAATTGATCATATTTATATTTTCTACTAATCGCTAAAAAATATTACTTGCAAGAAAATTAAAATCCTATTTTTTTTTAACCCATTCGTGGCCATTGTTCCAAAATTGAAGCACTCATGCTTTTAAAGCTTTAAAATTTAGAAAAAAAAAATCTTAATAGAAATTGTTATTGGTTTTTTATAAGTAAACACTAATAATCTCTATACTTATATCTAATATTTTGGCCTATATTCAAATGGCAGTTACTAAAATACTTTTATATGTAGGGTAATTGTAATATTTTTAATTTAATATTAACAGCTCTTATTAACATAACATTTTCCCAAAACTTATCCAACACAAAAAAAAGAAACTAACTGTTACTAAATTGGCACAGCGGTTGCGCAGGGGTTAAGTAAATACATCTTTAACCTTGGTACAAAAAGCTAGAATAAAAATTGTTTATATATAGCTTACAGGTAGTAGTGGACATTTTAGGATAGGCATAGGTCGTTCCTTTTCTGGAATTTGAGCGTAAGCTTCTTGTATAGGCCCAGAAAACAACACATGTTTTTCTATAAAATCACACATTAGTATGTGCAATTCAAAATGAGTATTCGTGTACACGTTCGTAGAATACGTTTTATAAACATAAAAGTTGAGCTGAAATAAAGTAAATTTTAGCTAAAAATACAGTAAAACTTCAGTTCAGTTATTACGATGGGTATGGTAGATTTTTTATTTATTTTTTATTTAAGTAAAATAATATCTGAATGAACGAGTGCAAATAAATGTTAATTTATCGAAAAAAAAAATATTTTTAATTAACTGCGTTCTTTGTATTATAAAAAATAATCATAATTCAGTGATGATGAATCATTCTCATTTATGTTGACTGGCGGAACCTAACGCTGTACTTTGCTTCTTTACCGTATTTTATGAAAAATCGAGGAATTAGGAATAGATTAAGCAAAAAAAAGGAATAAATTGAACACAAACCTGCACATGTTTCCCCTCTAACTTTTTAAGCAGTTGGAAAATAATCCTAAGATAGTAAAAGTGATCCGAGCGATTAAGGCGTCGTATAGTCACTGTGACATTGTTAAAATAATTTTCGTTGAAGTACAATATTTTAGCATGTTCCAGACTCATATATTCCTGTAATAAATATAATAAATAAAAGTTTGAATGTTATATCCGCAGATATCGATTTTGCAAGTAAAAACGCAGCGTTGTGTTCCGCCATCGAACTAGCAAAGTCTTTAATCGCGGTGAATAGAGAAGAATAGAGTGTTTTGTTGACTTTAGACTCATAAGAAATTGTTTGAATATGTACTTTTTAGAGCTCCATTTAGAGCTCCATTTAGAGCACCTTTTAAGGAAAAAAAGGAACCATTATAAAATCAATGTGTTGTCCGTCCGTCTGTGCGTCTGTCTGTCTGTCTGTCAAGAGTATTTACCTCAGGAACGCTTGGAGATATCGAGTTAAAATTCGAACCATATACTCAGATATACAGCCCCATGATTTCCTGAGAAAAATTCTACATTTACTTAAAAAAAGGATATGGCCGTTTATATCCCAAAACACGCGTATTGCGACCCATTGAAATAAAACAAACATTATATGTTAAGGAAAGTTTGCCAACACATATTAGTGAAAATTGTAGTGTTGCCCAAAATTGGTCTTGTTCATGCAGTCTTGGTCTTGTTCTTTCACAAGATCAAGACTGCCTTATTTTAGCAAGACCAAGACCAAGACTGACTGTGCAAGATTTGAACAAGATCAAGACTAAATCTGCGAGACTTTTGCGTCTTACACTATCTTTCAGGTAGTATAGGAGTTAAGTGCACGCTTAAGGACTATATGGGATGACCTCTCTGTTTACAACTTTGCATGTGGTCCTTTTAGGTCGGCAGAAGGCCTTTGACTGTGTGCCTCGTCGGTGCATCTGATGGGCATTGCGATCAGAAGGGATCTCTGAGGGCTATATTGAGATTATCAGATATATGTACCACGATTCCGCTTCTATGGTTAGGACTGCTGTTGGCGACACTAAACCCTTCCAGATTACAGTAGGGGTTCACCAGGGTTCGTCTCTTAATCCATTCTTATTTAATGTAGTGCTCGATACTGTCTCGGCTCACATCCAGGATCAGCCTCCATGATTTACGCCGATGTCATAGCACTCATTGACGAGGACCGACTGATGCTGGAGCGTAAAAAGAGCCTCTGGAAGGGTACGCTTGAGAACACTACGCCAAAGCTCAAGGGGCTGATATAAAAGAGCATCATCCGACCGGTTCTTTTATACGGCAGCAAATGTTGGCCAGCACTATCTCAGCATACTCAGGAGCTTCACGGCACGGAAATGAAGATGTTGAGGTGGATGTGCGGTGTAACGCGGTCTGACCGCATAAGTAACACTTTCATTCGAGGTAGTCTTAGGGTCCGTCACGTAGCGGATAAGCTCCAAGAGCGTCGCCTAAGATGGTATGGCCACGTTGAGCGCCGACCTAGGAACTATGTCGGATAGACGTGCCTTGCTATGTCTGTCCTTGGAGATAGACCTCCCGGACGCTCAAGGAAGCGCTGGTTGGATGTCGTGATGCAGGACATGAGAGCCAATGACCTAACCACCCAGGACGTTACAGATCGAGCAAAGTGGAGTAGATTAAGCAGGAAGGCAGACTCTGGCAACATACGCCGGGATTAATGTAAGGAGAAAGAAGAAACAGAGAGACAGACAGACATTAATGTTAAAATTGTTTATTTGTATTTTGGTATTGTGTAAATAACTACATGCACTTGAAAAAACACAGTTATGTTGATATCAATGACAGACCCTTTAAAATTATTTATACAGGGTGGAAGCGTCTGCGCTCCTTTTACGGGAGCAGCATATAGGGTAAAAAAAATAAAACTCATATCTAAAAAAAATATCAAGATAAGTCAACAGTTTAGACGTAGGATTTTTTTATCATTTCACGATTTATATCCATACTATTTTTCGTGTGACGCAGTTACCAATACAAATTATGTGGGACTCCCATAAAAACATATGAGTGCTTTGGATTTTCTCCAAAAACACGTTACGAAAAAAATTGATTAAAGGTGATTGCGGCAGAATTCTTCTAGGCAACCCTAGTGTAATCTATTCTACTATCATGTATCATTCTTAAATATAAGTGGCATTAGAAAAATAGATCCCTGCAGATTTAAGCAATGGGATCTCGAACTATTAAGAGACAGATATACATATGTCTGTCTGTCTTTCTATTACTCCGAGCTAATGTCCAAAACAGACTGATATACTATTTATCCCGGAATTTTCACGGGATTTACCCACGAAAAAATGTTTTTACACGTTTTACGTACGCGCATTTTTCTATATTAATATAACTAAACATTTTTCTTTATTAATACGATATTTATAATTTTTGCGAGCAATAGCAAATAAAATCCCAAAACTTTAAAATGCAGATTTATCTATACTTCTATATCTATACTAATATTATAAAGAGGAAGGATTTGTATTTAGTGTGTATGTTTGTATTGTTTTCACACAAAAACTCCCGAAACGATTTCAAAAATTCTTTCACTATTAGAAAGCTGCATCTTCACTGACCAACATAGGCTATATTACATTTTCTAAAAAAATAGAGATCCCTAATAAAAATGCAATAATGTAATCCAAGGTGTGAAGAAATTGATCTTAAAAATTATATCATCGCGTGCGCTGCGAAAACTATTGATGATAGAACAAAACAATGTTCTACAGTATTATAGAACGCATTAATATCTATATAAAAGACCGTGATACCGTATGTCCAACTACTGTAGTTATGACAATATAACTTCTTTTTTATATTTTATAAGTTGATGAAAGTGCCGACAATAATCAAACTATATTATTCATACCTCTGCATTAATCCTTATTCCATTAAATGATATTTTGTTAAAGATAATTTCAATACGTGTAAAATATTTTTTAAATTATTAAAATTGGACATTCCATTCAAAAGATATAACGAATTTAAAAATATCAATCTAAAGAAGATAATGTAATAATAAGAAATGCATCGATATCACTAAAATTATAAAGACAACCGATTAGATTTTTTGTGTCTTTATTTGAATTGAATACTGATTGAATATTGATGTTCTACAATTTTATAGAAGACATACAAAATATCTACAAAAATGCCACAATAACTAATTTTTAAAATTCGTATTATCGTAGTACAGAGGGACATCTAAAAAATATACGTATTATTGTGAAAGAATAAAAAGAGTCGACGCCGTCGAGGCCCAGGGGCAACCTTGTACCCTGGACTGAAGCACGGCGGTTGTGGGTTCGATCCCCACTCGAGGGAATGAATTATTACTTCTTAATATTTTCATTTCTTCGCTCTGACACCAAACCAAAAGCCCGGCGTTGAGTATCGCCACTTAACACACAATTCCTTGAAAAATTCGGCGTAAAGTGAGGAACGGAATGTCTTATGTTCCCTCTGCCTACACTGCTGTGTGCGGGATACAGCGTGAAGGTGAAAAAAAAATAAAATGTGTGTGTAATTCGTCTATAGATATACTGTTTTATATTCTGTCATAATGAACAGCTTTAAACTTTGCATACAAAAGTATCACGTAGTATATCATTTTTTTTTTCAATTATTACTATCAGTAGAGTATCAATACTAATGTTGCTTACTATATATACTTAATATTACACACTACATATATTTAATATTTTTTTTCCCTTTAGTGTTTTTCAGATGAAAAACATAGTCAATTTATTTATTTGAGAAAATAATTTATACCGTAGCGTTTGGCGCTCCGTTCTCTCTGACTACCCCGCAAGGGATAAAGCGTGAAGCTAAGTAAGTAAGTAAGTAAGTATAATTTATAAACTATAAAAATGTTGGTAGTTTTCATAATTCTGATAAAATTAAACAACTTTCTAAAATGTTCTTTCCTTTCATGCGTTGTAATAACTATTGGGAGCTATTAAACAAAAAAATACATTCTCATTTATAAAAATATATTATATGTCATTATAATATAATATATAAGATATTATTATATGTTACTTTAATTTTTATTTCAAAATAAATAAATGTACTTTGATAAAATTTATATTTAAAAAAAAGAGTGCCCAATAAAGCTATCATTTCTCTATGAGGATATGAATAAATAGTTATAAAGGTGAGTTATTTAATCANTATATATATATATATATATATAATGTGTGTATAGTTAAAGGTCAGTTATTTAATCATTACACCATTCATACATGACGAATGTTACAATAAAAAGTAAATAAAAACAATTAAACCGTTTTTACCGCTCCCGCATCGCGCTCGCGTCTTCGCGCTTTAAATCAGTTAAGCCGTTTCTGAGATAAGCGTCGACAAACAGACAATTTTTTTTAAATATCATTGTTTCTGGTTCTACTACTTTGTTAAATGTCCTCAATAATCATTTTTCTATTATAATAAAAATCGAAAATGCTACCCTATTGTTTTAATAATTTTCACTTTAGAAATTTTAATACATTATTTATTAAAACAAGAACGTTATTTTTTTGTACTTCCCTGTACAAAAAAATAATTCATAAAATATAAGCGGACGAAGCCGCCAACTTTTCGCTAGTTAAGTATATAACAGCCGTATATATAACCATCCAACCGAGCTGAAATAACCAACAATTCATTCCTAAGTACACTTAAATAATCTCTATATATGATAAGACAGTAAAAATATTTTGTCTGTACATTTAGTAATTTTGACTGAAATGGATAGAGGGACACTTAAAAAGAATAATAGAAAGCAAAAATATTTTTTTGAATTTCTTGTCTGTCTGTCTGTCTGTCGATATGTATGGTCACATTTTTCTCTGAAAGTGCTGAACCGATTTACTTAAGAGTTTCACCAATAGCTTTGTTTTAACTCAACTTAACAATTAAAGTTTGTTTCATCAAAATCAGTTTATTAAAAAAAAGTTATCGTCATTTGAATAAACTCAAGGCATTAGTTTGCCTGCGAATGTTATATAGCAATCGCGCTGGTAAGATTCTTGGCTATGGAATGACATTCGAAACGTCTTGGTTATATGACTGTTGATAAAAATATACATTTTTGATGCATAATTATACAATATTTTATACAATAAAGTAAACAAAATTGAATTGTTAGTAGAGATTACCTTCATAAATCATAACAGTTAAGTTTAAGTTGTAATTAATTCAACACAGAGATAAAGAACGATTTGATCTTCAAAGAAATATCAAGTAAATACATAGATTTTTTGGTTCGTTCGTTCGTTTGAAATAAATCTATATAAAAATGCCTAAAAACATCCCTTATACACTGTAATAACTACATATTTACCATAATTAACTAATTTAAAAACTATACAGTTTATTTTACAAAGAATGTTATGAATCCTTACCCAAATCTATAATTTAACATTTAAGGCTGTTTCTGAAGAAGTACATTAAACTATTAACTGACATCAGCACATTTAACAGAGTTTTAAAAAACATAACATAGGTAAAAAGAACGTAATGTTACAAAAATATATACATATAATAAATAATTAGCTTTATGTATATTTTATGAGTATCAAGTATCAGCATTGGTCGTATTTTTTAGTTCGAAACAATCAAAAAATCTTATAGAAATTACGATAATGTCGAAAAAAAATCATATTAGAATATTACAGAATAAAGTAATAAAAAAATAATATTAGAAGTCATTTTAGTTGTCAATCAATTCTGCTTATTAAATCAATAATCATGTATTTTAAGCGGGCGAAGCCGTGGGCGGGCCGCTAATATTAAATAAAAGGTAGCGAGTGATGCCGCGCAGGACTTACACCACACCAAGAAATAAAAAAATGTAACTAATCTACTATTCGAATAAGCTAAATAGAACCTAAGAAAAATATGAATTAATAATAACCATATAAAAATTTACAGTAGATCGAAAATGTATGAAAACTTATAATACAAAAACGTCAAAGTCGTCCGTTCGGGTCAGTCATACCGTGCGGCTCATAGGCTAGGTCATTTTGAAGCAGTGATATCTCCTTAAGTATTTATTAAAATGATGTACTGTAAACTATAATTTCAATGTAGTTGAAATGCTAAAGGAGACTATTATACTTATTTTGATAAGGATGAATACCAAATTATAGAAAGTACATTAACAATAACCCGATAAATTTAAATTACATATATTAAAATGGTTCCTGTGGCTCTACCTTCAGAGATAAATAAATAACCATTGCGGAATTTTTTTTAATTGAGTCAGCGCACGCTATATAAAATTTTCTTAAAACAATATAATTTCTTGTTGCCTAGCAACGGTTGTAATTAACATGGCAGAATAAATTCCTCAAGTATCTTAAGTATGAAATTTTAGCACAATCGGATTCGCGGTTTGGCCCTGATTGCTACACAGATTTACGGACGGACGGACGGACAGATGGACAGACGGCAGACGAGCAAACGAGCAGACGAACAGATAAAAATTCAAAAAATCATTGTTTTGTGTTCTATTACATTAACAAAGGTCCCCAATAACGTTTTTTAAGAATATCTTCCAAGTACAGACGCCGATTCGTTAAGATTTTATTATAAGTATAGATAGATATCTTAATCTATAGGTATTTTTTTATCTATAGATTAAGACATATAATGTCAGATGATGTTACTCGGGTGATTGTTTAAGTTTAAGATATTTCCGCCTTGCTTAGCGTTATTGCCATTCAGCCATTTCAGTAGGACAGTAACGCGATTGTTGAGAGTTCAATTTCCAGTCGGAAGTATAAATTATTTTCATTTCCTCGCTCTGGTCAACGACAAGTGAGAGTAGAAAAAACATCGACAGTAGAATACATCAGTATATTATACTTTAAATTTATTTATAGAAATAACCTTTATGAACGTACCTGCTTAACACATTCTGTCATAAAAAGGCTAAAGATAATAAAGCACAAAGTAAAGTATATTTTTTGAAACATTTTAAAATAAATTCGGCAATGTGTCTGTACACTCGAAGTTTAGATTTTAACTGATAAATAATACAAGGACTGACACGATGAAACCAATTTATTGTAATTTGTTATCATTATGTTTTTTAGCCGACTTCAAATTTGAAGAACAAAAAGTAGAGGCGCAGGGGCACAAAGTGTGACTGCAAAATCGACTGGTTTGAAATTCGGCAGATAGTGGGGAACGGAGTGTCTTGTCAACACTAGGTTCCCTCTGTCTACCCTGTGTATGGGATACAGCGAGAGGATGAAAAAAAAATAGTATTGTGCATTACTTAATGTTTTCGTTCCCTTACTTTTGTGACTAGGCAAATCACGTCGATCAGTTTCGCCATTCAATACGCAAAGCCTCAAAAATTTGGCGGAAAGTGAAGAACGGAGTGGTTTTTTACTAGGTTCCCTCTGTTTACCCTGCTATATGTAGGATAAATCATGAAGCTAAAAAAATGTACTTAATTAGCTTCACGCTGTATCCTAGTGGGGTGGTCAGACAGAACGGAGCGCCAAACGCTACGGTCTCTACATACCTCTTTTGCCTCGTCCACTGTCATCAACCTTTTCATTCATGCCCTCCGGGGGCTGATGCTTTTTACGTGACCTTCCTCCAGTATCTTTGAAACTGTGTTTTCGAAAGCCAACTAACTGAGTTCTCCCTCTGACTCTCTTACCGCTCACTTTTCCATCATACATCTTCTTTGCTATTCTTTCATCATTCTTTCGTTCGAAGTGCACGTTCTTCTTCAGCATCTCCACAGCGTTCACTTTTCTTTCATTTTTCTTCTACAATACCCACGTTTTGCTTCAGTATAACAGCTTTTTGTTATATAACAGCATCTTCAGCCATGTGTTCCCGGCCTAGAATAGGATCATACTACCATATACATACCTGGTACTAGTGGTATCGTAAGAGGCGATTAAAGTACGTGTGGGAGAGTCACGTCGCCAGCTATGACAACACGTATGGGCAGACTCGACCGGATTACCACCTCGGCATTTAAAACCGGTGTCAAGTACTACTTGACATTGGTGGCGTAGGTTAGTGGCGTAAAGCCGCTGCTTTACGCCACTGCGTTTCGCATTAGGTAATACTGGGTTCCTTTTGGTAGAATATAATAGTGGCATTAAGCGAAATACTACCCCAAGTGGGTACCAGCATCTTCCTTGTTGTAGAATCCCTTCCAGAGTCCTTAAACTCACGCCACCCTTTGAATTCTGGAGAGGGCACTAAATCGCGCTACAGACAAGGCAAACGAGGTGTACGCTCCACGGCAACCCCTACTTCGCTTAACTTGTACTTTTGTAACAGGGGTTTTTCAACAAGGGGCGTTCTTAATTCCTACCTGAACCGTCCTCCAATATCTTGAAATGGCACGGCTGGCCTAGTTATTTCTGACCTATACTCAGATTGCCGCACCAAGCGACACAACCTATTCTTAATACTCCGGCTACAAAATAGAACATAATTTTATGGCTCATGCCGGGGTCGCTGTGTTCGTAAGGGAGGACTTAAGTTTCCGTCGTCTTGTTTATTTTAAAAGTCGGGATCTGTCAACTATCTGGCTCCGTATTGACTCGAACGATCATGTTCGAGTCTACGCATGCCTGTACAGATCTCACAGTGGTAATGCAGAAACGAATCGGCTCATGAAGCACGTGCAATCGGCTATCGACGATATGCTCTCACAGATTTCCTTCGCTGATGTCGTGATACTTGGCGATTTTAATGCGCACAATGCCAAATGGCTTACGCGGGGCTGCATTCGATCTTGCTATAGCGAACGGTTTATCCCAATTGGTTGAGTCGCCTACGCGACTCCCGGACGTGGACAACCATAATGCCTCCTTATTGGACCTTCTGTTGACTTCACATCCGGAATTATACGTTGTTATACCCTCTATCACTACCTAAAACGACTCGGACATTCTCCTTAGACTCCTCGAGTTCGTCTTATGGAGCTGAGAATATTGACGCATATGCTCTTAACAAGAAAACTCTTGTTATCCCCAGCTTTAAGCGAACCCAAAGCAGTCTCGAGTTGATTGCCTTGTATTCTACCGCTGCATTAACCAATCGAGACGACAAAAACCTAGACCTTGAGAGCCCCGTTCGCTTTCTGGCACGCCTTCTCAGAAAGCGACCCGACTGCTTGGTAAATCAATTGTGTCATTACCATTTCGCTTGGTCTCAGTCACACAAACAACATCCAAATGTCTCTCATCAATCACATCTAAATAATTCATTCATCTTCTTTTTCATCCTTCCTCTTACATTCCACGTAGCTATTTGTAGCTCTGTCCTCTACCTCTCGCCGTTCCGGATATGGCGTGTTAGGTGGCAGTCCTCAACGTGATACACGTCACCACTTAACACACCAGCGGGGACGCAATGGTGTCTGGGTAGGACGCAGTATCATCCCATCAGTGCGAACGCATAGAGAGTTCTTGAGGTGCTCGTGGCAGATGAAACATTGCAGCCCTCATAAGGGCTGGCAAGGGCCGATGCGGGTAATCGTGGACTCCAAAAAAAATTGTAGAGATAAATATTAATATATTTCGGTGTATACACACCACCGTCGTCACATGCAATTTTGTTTGAGTGGGCGTAAGACGTAGAATAGAAAACTCCGTAATTCCATAGGAATTTCTTTCTTAATGCCTTTCTAAGTTCCGTCTGAGCGTAGTCTGTCATTTACTCAATAATGATAGACTATATATACATATATATGACTTACAGATAAATAAATGTGAATATGTTAATAGATTTTTATATATTTCAAAATATCAGTTTTTTAGTATCTAGTAATTATCTTTATTTACTACCCAATTGTGATGTAATGGGAAATAAAACAGTCATTGTACAAAATAAAAGATATATTATATTTATACTTACGTTATAATAAGTACTGTGTCATTTAAAATTGCCGGAAACATATCAACATTTTTATATTCGAAACGTATTGTGTATAACAATGCGGAGTAAATTGTTTATACACATTTCGATATTATTATAAATTTTTCATTTACTGAGTGTGGTCTACCAAACATGCTACTATTTTATCGGAAGAAGTCGATAACCATGAATATCTTTAATTAAATCAAATTAAATCAGCTTCACGCTGTATCCCGCACACAGCAGGGTAGGCAGAGGGAACCTAGTGTTAAGACACTCAGTTACCCACTTTCCGCCTAGTTCTGGAGGCATTGCGTGTTGAGTGGCGGAACTTAAAGCCGCGCTTTGCCTCGACACCAGAGCGAAGAAATTAAAATATAAATAAATATTTCATTTCCTCGAGTGGGGATCGAACCCACAACCAGTCGATTTTGCAGTCATACTTTTTGTCACTGCGCTACGTCTGGCCTCATATCTTTAATTAAAAAATACATTTTTTTTAATTATTGAAATGGAACTGCCTAGTTCAATAGTGTATATTTAAAAATACACAAAAATAGATTTGGACGATTGCGTTAAAGTAATCTTGCTTTTTTTGTAATCAACAAATTACAGAATATTGTTAAAAGGTTATATGGTGTCGAAGAGTTATGACATCAAATACATCGAGGAGTCCACACCTTAGTGCACAAAAATATGTTTTTATATACATAGTTATGTTCTTCCGTCTTTCTGTTGGATTATATTCTAAGCTTTACGACAACATTATATTTTTCGTTACAGCAAGATTGTACTGTATTTATTGTGTTCTTGTAGCCTTACATAAACATCTGCAACTATGGGATTTTTTGGTTAAGAGGAATTACATACTTTTGGCCGCTCAAAAGTTAATTGTCTATATAACAATTGTCCTAGTGTCAATGGGTAGCGACGGTGAACACTTTAACATATATCTCAACGAATTAGAAAATATTGATCCTTTGACTTTTCTTCATTGGCATGATACCCTAATTATTTCTAAGTCAATTTTTATTATGATAGCGTCACTAGGTATATATCGAATATGGTTTCTTTTATTTTTCCGTAGTTTTTTTACTTCGCACGATGTTTATATAGAATCAATTGTTTTAATGGGAATATATTCGAGTTATATGAGTAGAATATTGATGTTTGATATGTTGTGGTCACGTTTGAGATGCTTAAACTTAACAATGGAAAGTAACATTTTATTCTATGGAAATGTCAGAAATGACGTTGAAATTCAAAAAAATAAAATTGAACAGTTTTTGTTGATTTACAAAAGAATCTTGGTAACTATGAACAATATTGGAACTGCTACAAAAATTTTGGTAATTACAATGATTTTACATAAATTGTTATGGTACATATAATATGTAAATAAATTGTGAAATGCACTTATAATTTCTTTTAAATATCTATTTATTCAACAACCAATCGAATTCATCGTATAAATGGCTTATTTCAATAACATTCATAAGTGAAGTGCTTTGTTAAGCTGCTACGATTTGCATTGAGGAGTGGAAATTTTGACGTACTAACAAGAAGCTATTGTTAGAGATTATATCAAGTTGTTTATCTTTTATTTTCAGATATTAGCTAGTTTACCGCAATTGCTCGTGACCATATTTACTATAGTTCTAGATAATGTGAAGTATTCTAATCACAAAGTAAGTTTCTTAAAGTTGAAGTAAAGTAATTTTTATAACAAATTAAAACCACTTTCTATTGAAGTTATAGTAGTGTAGAGCATTACCATTCCATTCTATATAAATGAACGTGACCTTAAATTAATATTTCTGTTTCTTCGTTCTGGTGTCGAGGTAAAGGGCGGCGTTGAGTACCGCCACTCAACACGCAATGCCCCTAGAATTCAGCGGAAAGAACGGAGTGTCTTAACACTAGGTTCCTTCTGCCTACCCTGTGAAGCTGGTTTTTTGAATAAAACTGTCCCGCTACACTTTTTTCTTCTTTTTAATTTTAGGCTATTAAGTAGTTGCTGTTTTATTTTGTGAAAATAATAATCAAAATGATATAATGATAAAACACACATTTTCAAATTATTAATTTATTTAAATCTCTTGTTATTTGGGTAAAAAGTTAAATACAACATTAAAATAAAAACTGAATGTACTCCTAATAAACTATTATACTTGTTTTTTTCATTTATACTTTTTATGTAGTCGATTTTTTAGGGTCTCATATCTCAGAAGGTAAAATCGGAATCCTTATAGGATTTTAAATGAAACTATTTTAACCTCCTTAATCCTTATAGGATTATTTTGTTGTCTATCCGAGATGGTGTGGATATATCAAGCTGAAATTATTATCAAATATTCAAATCTATGCTTGAAGCACAGAAAAAATTAAACTTCTGAGTCAACGTATTCGAAAGATTTTACTGCATTTTGTACGAAATTTTCCGCGTAATCACAACCTATCCTGGTCTTGTGGACCTACAGCTATGACATTTAGCACAAAGTGAAAACTTACAACATTTTTAGATATTTAAAACAAAAAATAATTACAAACTTATAATATATTTCTAGTTTATTTCATACAAAATGAGTGCATATGCGCACACATAAAAACTCAATTTTGTCTACTTTCATAAGTTGTATAATACTTCCCGTTGACCTACAATCCTGAAATTGGTACGAAAGCCTCGGGAAGAGTCTGACTCGCAGTTAATCGGTTTTTTTCTTTTAACTACTTGGTCCATATAATTTCCCATTCTCGTACAATGATAGGTGCTAACTTTGCCTTTACTTTTAATAAACCAAAATCTAAAATATAATTAAAGAATAGAATATATGTGACCTTGCTATCAGTACAGGAGGTTTAGGCTGATTGTCAAAAAGTGGTATAAACTGATTTCGCCCAAGCAAGTGACCTTACACCTACAATATATTACCAGAAAACTCATACAAATGCAAAGGTCAGCTGAGACCTCCAGGACTGTACTAAGTTTAAGTTTATCTATATTTTTTTCTGAGCTGATCGAGGTGGTAACAGTAAATATTTAAGCTGATAATGTTGACATGCGTCTTTTTAATGCGATTTCTATTTTTATTACAGGCAGACAGTCTTTATATATTTGATAGTATAATGAGTATTACATTACCTTGCTTTCCTGCATTACTAATAGAGCTAGCAAATATTGAAGTGGACAAAATAACATTTAAACTAACCACTGGGCTCCTGCATTACACAAGTAAGAATAATCTTTTATTTTTAGTTAGTTTGCTCTAAGATAATTTCTGTAGTTCATCTCAAAATAATAATATTATTAAAAATATATATTAGATTCACGCTGTATCCAGCACATGGGCCCTGCCGTGTGATCCCGGCCTAGAATAGTATCATCCTGGTACTGGTGGTGTCGTAAGAGGCTACTAAAGTACATGTGATAGAGTCACGTCGCCAGCAATGGCAACACGCATGGGCAGACTCGACCGGATCATTACCACCTCCGCCATTTAAAACCGGCGTTAAGTGGTGGCTTTATGTCATTGCGTTTCGCATCAGGTAATGCCGGGCTCGAGCACCCAACCCATCTTAAAACCCGGCAATGACCTGTAGCTCCTCTAGTTTTGCATGAGGTCGTGGGCGGCGGTAATCACTTACCATCAGGTCCTTTTCTATAAAAAAAAATAGAAGTCCATAGGAAGTCCATGGAAGTTCAGCAAGAAGCGCCCCATGCCACACACGATCAAAGACCTTCGACATGTCCAAACTAACTGCCAGACCCTCTCCCTTGCTTTTAATAGCCGCAGCCCAGCGGTGGGTTAGGTAAACCAGAAGTTCACCGGTTGAACGACCATGGCGTAAGCCATATTGACGGTCATTAATCAATCAGTGATCGTCTAGACAAACCAAGAGGTGGCTATTGATGATACTCTCCATGGCTCTTGAGAGAAAGGAGTTGATAGCAATAGGCCTGTAGTTAGGTGGATTGGAATCATCGCCTTTCTTCGGGATCGATTTCGATTCAGGTGGATAAGACCGCTCTTCCATGAGTCTGGGACTACGCTGACTGAATAAGAGATGTAGATTTAGATTATAATGTTATAGTTAAGTTGGACTTCCATGTGAACTGAAATTCGGAGTGCCACAATGCAATGTGCTGGGACCTAGGATAGGTTTCTAATATATATTAACGACCTATGCAAGCTACAAATTCTAAATTGTAAAATTATTACTTACGCTGATCATACTGTTCTGGTCGTTAATGGTAACACATACTCTGATGTACGTAAGCATAGTCGAAAAAGTTATAACTATTATAATCAATTGGTTATCATCCAAGATATTAACGCTAAATATTGAAAAAACCTAATTCATTACTTTTGGTCATAAATCCCAGATTCCATGTGAATCTTATTCAATCATTGCACATCAACGCCCAGATTAAGGTCACTTTTTCGTTTGCTGAGAGCCCAAAGACGTGTCTTAAAGTAATGACACGCAAACCTAGACGCTTTTCTACTACAGATTAATATATAATATTGTATTGTATGGAGTGTTCTCGAAAACTGGCGACACGAACAATGGGGTTTTAGTAAGATCAATCGGTCATAAACAAGCAGCTAGCTGTTTATTATGTTTTCTACTTACAATAGAGAGCCAGTTCATTAATGCTAGACTATCCCGATTCGAAGTATAGGTGTGTGAGTGTGCTTATGTATGCATTTGAAATTTAAGTCTCATATTGTTAGGATACGGATAAGATTTTCTGTGTCATCATAATTTAATGTTAAAAGCCAATTGTTTAGTTCGATTTTTCATCTTCGTAAGGTTAGGTAATAAATCTACTGCTCGAGGAACGAGGAACTCAACGCCGCACTTTTACCTCGAAACCAGAGGGAAGAAATGAAAATATAAATGTAAATAAATATTTCATTTTCTCGAGTGGGGATCGAACCCACAACCAGTCGATTTTACAGTCTCACTTTGTGACCCTGCGCCACGACTGGTCTTTTCACACAATTTATTTTATTGTTGTTAATTTTAGATGAATCCCTGCAAAGCAAAATAGTCGACGCTTTGAAGTACTTAGAAATTCGTCCACCGAAATACACTGTTTGGCGCACTATTGAAATCGACATTTCACTCCCCATATCTATTATAAGCATCGCTACTTCCTATACAATTGTGCTTATTCAGTATTTGACTTCATAAATTTGTCACATGTATTATATTATTTCAATCAAATGCATTTGTAATAATAACGATAAATTGTATGTATTTATGATAACTTACTTATTTTATAATTATATAAAAATACACTTTGTTTCGACACCAGAGCGAAGAAATAAAAATATAAATTTACATAAATATTTTATTTCCTCGAGTGGGAATCGAACTCATAACCAGTCACGTTCACAGTCACATTTCGCGCACCTGCGCCACGACTGGCTCCTAATTGAGATGAGCGAAGCGAAGCTCTTATTGGCAAAAGTGTGTTTCTTTGTAATGCTACTCCTCCTAGACCGTGAAACCTACAGCTCTGAAATTTTGCAAGAACATTATGGACGACGCGGTGATCCCAGCGAAGTAGTTTGGTGATAATTGTAATTGTAGTTTTTGAGTAACGCCCAATATTAATAACCTATCTCCAACGTCAATCTTAGATTGTTTCATACATCTATCCAATCTCTAGATTGGATAGATGTATGAAACAATCTAAGATTGACGTTGGAGATAGGTTATTAATATTGGGCGTAAATGGTCAAAATGTGTCCCATAGAAATAAGCTGTGGAACGTTGCCATGATATAAAACATGTATGTGTATATGTCATTATAAAAAAAATTATATTATAATATTATATAAAAAAGTCATTATAAAAAATATATTTGAATAAAGCAAATAATTTTGGTTTTGTCTTTCGTTTCAATTTATTCAAATATAATATATCTATTATCGGCTACGAAATGAAACAATGAGTACATCTGAGAAACAATGAGAAGAAAGTCACTTCCTCAAGCAACTTGTCGCGCTATCCGGCCGGATCGATTTGATGTAACTGAACTCTGAAGAATTCAATAATAATGTTTCGGATACAATAAAATTAAAATTATTAATAAACCATCATTCAATTGCGCCAAGACGCAGCGGCAAAATGGATATGAGTGTAACGCGACGGTTGTGGGTTCGATCCCCACGCGAGAAAATGAAATATTTATTTACATTTATTTTTTCATTTCTTCGCTCTGGTGTCGAAGCAAAAAGCGGCTTTGAGTTCCGCCACTTAACACGCAATCTCTCCAGAAACCGGCGGAAAGTGGGGAAAGGAGTGTACAGAAATACTAGGTTCCCTCTGCCTACTTTGCTGTGTGTGGGGTACAGCGTCAAATCATTTTTTTTATTTTATTTGAATTTAAAAACTTATGAAGTAAATTATAAAATTATTTTTATGTTGATTGTTTTCTTCTTCTGAATCCTTATTAACCAGACTCAAGCGATAGATAGCACTAGTTTCCATGCAATTTTTTTTTCGATTTAAAATACTAAAGTGCCCCATGGACGGACAAAACAGAAAATTTCGAACTTCAACGTATAAACTAAATCCTAATTTTTTCTGGTCACTTTGTTATTATTAATTATTAATTAGAAATCATTAAAAAATAGTACATTAGTAATAAATTACTTATTTAGAAAACGTATAAAAATTTGAACGTAGCGGCCTCCTGGAAACCAACCAGGCGCTCTGACCACAAAGCCATACGTTCTCATCAAGCTACGTCGAAATTTTTATACGCTTGTTACAACTTATTTATGTTGTTAGCATCACTGTAGGGAGATTTTTACAAATTTCCCCTACCCAAAGCTAATTACTAAGAATTATCGTCTGGTAGGAGAGAATGCTATTTATTAAATATTTTAAAACATTTTTAAAGTGTTAATCCACACATAGGAAAGAAAAATACTTATTTAGAAAACGTATAAAAATTTGAACGACGCGGGACTCGAGCCGGCGCCTCCTGGAAACCGACCAGGCGCTCTGACCACTAAGCCATACGTTCTCATCAAGCTACGTCGAAATTTTTATACGCTTGTGACAACTTATTTATGTATTTAACTTATTTATGCAAACAACATAAATAAGTTGTAACAAGCGTATAAAAATTTTGACGTAGCTTGATGAACCTCAGCGGCACTTATTTTTTTAAATCAATTATACAAAAACATAATTTAACATTTCTGACAATGATACTTTGATACAGACTGGAGCGAGGATTTCATTCCCAAGGCGTGTTATCATTTATGTAATCATTAATTTGGTAATAACCTTTAACACACAAACGTCTTTTCACAGCGTACACATTGTCCCACAATAGAATTACAGACTCGATGTTACCTCGTTACAAGTTCGATAAGTTTACTCCTATTTTTAGTATTGGTGTTATGTACATCACCAATTTTGTAACATAACATTTTACACATAAAAAAAGTATTGAGATGTATAATAGCTGTCAATATATTTATTTACTTAAATTTTTGTTAGTTAGTTTATGGCCTAAGTAATCAATTCCGCGAATAGCTCGCTTATGCAAGACAAAAAATGATTTAATACCGGCTGCATTACTCCAAAGTAGAATGGCGTAGGACATAATACTATGAAAGTAGCTAAAGTAAACAAGGCGATCCGTTTCCACATCAGTTAATCGTCTGATTTTTTTAACAACAAAAGCTGCTAAGGTAAGTCTATTCGCCAATCCATCGATATGAGGTCCATTCAAGAGTACATCAACTTTAACAATTTTTGTGTTAGGTGTTCTAAAGATTATACATTTTGTTTTTTTACTATTCAATAGTAAGTTATTAACACTAAACCAATGTAATACTACTTTCGATAGAGCATTGTTTACATCGTCATATATGTTTTGTCATCGTTTTATTTTAAAAATCAATAAAGTATCCTCAGCAAACAATGTTATCATGGTTCTTTCCTACTAAAAATCATTTATATATATTAAAAACAGAAAAGGATCAAGAATAGACCCTTGTGGGACCCTCATATTGACAAATGATCCAGGAGATTTCTTGCCATTCACATCACTCCTCATCCCATCATCCTCTGAACCCTGTTAGCTAAATAAGAGGTCAGAAGATTGAGTGCACGTCCTCTTATTAATTAAAATAGTTACGATTACAAGTCAAATCAGTAATTTTTTATGATCGTTTTTTACATAATGGCTATAAATAAAGATGTAAACAATAATTCAATTCATCGTTATGGCTGCTTGCGAGGACGAAATCGGCGGCAAGGGCGCACCCTGCTGCTGCTCGTGTCTATGCTTGCGGCCGTAAACGGAGCGTTGATTTATTTAAAATTTACATTTTCTCAAATAACATGCTATAAAAGACAAAGCATTTCTTCATAAAAAATCATTGATGATGGAATAACTTTCGCTCGGTTCATTAAAAAAAAAAGTTATCGTCATTTGAATGAACTCAAGGCGTCATAGTTTGTCTGCGAATGTTATATAGCAATCGCGCTGGTAAGATTCCTGGCTAAAGAATAACATTCGAAACGTCTTGGTTATATGACTGTTGATAAAAATATATATTTTTGAAGCACTATTATACAATATTTTATACAATAAAGTAAACAAAATTGAATTGTTAGTGGAGATTACCTTCATAAATCATAACAGTTAAGTTTAAATCGTAATTAATTCAACACAGAGATAAAGAACGATTTGATCTTCAAAGAGATATCAAGCAAATACATAGATTTTTTGGTTCGTTCGTTCGTTTGAAATAAATCTATATAAAAATGCCTAAAAACATCCTTTCTACGTGTACTCTGTAATAACTACATATTTACCAATTGTACATTTAGCTAATAATATGTGTAACTAATTTAAAAACTGTACAGGAGTTAATATGCAAACATTACAGTTATTTTACAAAGAATATTATGAATCCTTACCCAAATCAATAATTTAACATTTAAGGCTGTTTCTGAAGCAGTACATTAAATTATTAAGTGACATCAGCACATTTAACAGAGCTTTAAAAAACATAACATAGGTAAAAAGAACGTAATGTTACAAAAATATATACATATAATAAATAATTAGGTTTATGTATATTTTATGAATATCAAATATCAACAGTGGTCGTATTTTTTAGTTCGAAACAATCAAAAATTCTTATAGAAATTACGATAATGTCATAAAAAAATCATATTAGAAGTCATTATAGTTATCAATCAATTCTGCTTATTAAATCAATAATCATGTATTTTAAGCGGGCGGAGCCGTGGGCGGGCCGCTAGTAATAGAATATTACAGATTAAAGTAATAAAAGAATCATATTAGAAGTCATTATAGTTCTCGATCAATTCTGCTTATTAAATCAATATGTCATGTATTTTAAGCGGGCGAAGCCGTGAGCGGGCCGCTAGTAATTCATAAAATTATCAATATTATTTAGAAATAATTTCTAAATAATCATTTATTTCATATTGAGTTTTCGTCGGGTCCCGTGTAACATTATAAGACTCATTTCTATTTAATTATTATACGATTTTGTATCAAAATTATTAAACAAATCTAAATAGTAAAAAAAATCTTAAACAAAATTAAAAAAATATGTTCGAGAAACATTTTAATTAATGGTACTAACGTGTACTATGAACTATTATAATAGTTTTTAATTATCTGTGTAATGTGTAAAAACAAAACATAACTTCGCGGCTGATTTTTTTTTGTGTTTACCTTATTTTGTTCGTCTTTAGACATTGAATGATTATTATGTGTTTAAAATTATTGGGACGTTGTTTAATATTAATTTTATCCTTAAACGATTTTTTAAAATGGTAATGAATATGACATGTGATTGATAAGTTCTTTGATTTTCACGATTATTACACATTTTAAATGAAACTATTTTATCCGGATTAATCGCGTATATTTAAGACTAGCGGCCCATTCGCGGCTTCGCTCGTATACCTCTTATAATTGTTTTATTATCCTGCATTTTTCATAAGATAATCAATATAAATTCAATAATTAATATAATTTATACATTCAATAATTTTGAAAAAGTGCATGCACTGACATGGCTGCTTGCGAGGACGAAATCGGCGGCAAGAGCGCACCCTGCTGCTGCTCGTGTCTATGCTTGCGGCCGTAAACGGAGCGTTGATTTATTTAAAATTTACATTTTCTCAAATAACATGCTATAAAAGACAAAGCATTTCTTCATAAAAAATCATTGATGATGGAATAACTTTCGCTCGTAAGTTTCAATACCTTTATCAAATAAAAAATGTTGAAATATCACCTTGCAATTTTCAATTCTTATTGTGACTTATTTATAAGAGATAAATATACCACATCGCGGACTTTGTTTAGAACTAATGAAATAGAACATTTCTTCAATACAATGTACTGACATATATTTTACTATATTTGCAGCGCACGCGCATAAAGCAATTCGATGGCGTTCATTGTTATTGTTATTTCGTTATTTAAGGCTAACTACGACGTACACCATAATATTATATAGCCTATAGCACATTTGAAGAACGTAGTTTTCATACAAAACCAAAAATAAGTAAATCAGACCAGTAGATCCTATCTAGTAGATCTTAGTGTTTAAAGAAACAAACAAACAAACTCTTCCCCTTTATTATTATAGATAGATACACATACGGCGTCGCGGAATATTTTTGAAATTTTAATATTGTTGTATTATAGTTATTTAAGTACATTGCGTACTTACATATATTTAACTATTTTTGCAGCGCATGCGTTAAAATAAATTTGATGGTGTTCATTATAGTTCTTATTTCGTTAGTAAAGGCTATCTAAGCTGTTATGTTATATAACACTTGGAATGTTATATAGCACCTAAGGAATGTAGCTTTCATCCAAAAGAAACAAAAATTAAATCAGACCAGTGGTTCTAGAGATCTTAGCGTTTAAATAAATAAACAAATAAACAAACTCTTCCGCTTTATTATATTAGTAAAAATAAATTCAATAATTTTTCATAATTTTACGAAACTGCAAGCATTACGCACGCATGACTGCTTGCGAGAACGAAATCGGCGGCAAGGGCGCTCTCCGCGGGTCTCGAGCCTATGCTTGCGGCCGTAAACAGAGCGTTGAATTATTTTAATTTTACATTTTCTCGAAAAGTATACGTCGAAATTATATGCTACAAAATTTTCTCGAAAAGTATACGTCCAAATTATATGCTATAAAAACCGACAATTATCTTTATTAAATTTCCTTGATGATGATATAACTTTTGATCGTAAGTTTTCAATTTTAATTTATTTCAATAAAAAGTGTTTTCAATAGTATAGATAAACTTTAAATAAAAAGTAGCGGGCAATATCGCGCAGGACCAAACTTTACACCACACCAAGAAAAGAAGAAGAGAACCAAAGTGTAGCTTAAATTAATTATAAACAGCAAATAATTACATAAAAATTAATAATTCATAGTTCGAAAATTAAAATTAATAGTTCGAAAATGTATGAAAATTTATAAAACCGTCAACGTCATCTGCCCATTCGCGTCGGTCATACTATGCCGCCCGAAGGCTAGGTCATTTCGAATCAGTGACATCTCCTTAATTATTTATTAGAATGTTATACAGTAAACTATAATTTCAATCTAGACAATTTTATATTGTATTTGCTAAAAGTGACTATTATATTTATGTTCATAAGGATGAATATCAAAATATAAAAATACATTAACAAAAACCCAATAAATTTAAAGTAAATTAATTAAAATGGTTACTTTTGGTCAACCTTCAGAGATAAACATATACCATCGCGGACTTTTTTAAATGTTATTTAAAGAACAATATTTTTGTTAAGCATTGTTTGTATGTATCTCGTAAGGTTGAGTCAGCGCATTCCACGTATGCGTTAAGCAAATTTTTTTTGGGTGACGTTTTCTTAAAACAACAAAGAAACTTTGCAAAAAGTTGCTTAGCAACGGTCGGTTGTTATTAACATGGCAGAATGAATTGCATGTCAAATTAGAAAGTATTTTAATATGAGGTATGTAGAGACCGTAGCGTTTGGCGCTCCGTTCTCTCTGACTACCCCGCTAGGGATAAAGCGTGAAGCTAGTAGTAGTAGTAGAGAACGTAATGATAGTAGGTTGTGGCTTTTCTCCTTTCTTTCCTATTCTTTTTATTTCTTGTATGTTTCTACGGTCCATGTGTATAGGGGAATATTTTTCAACAAAATTGATTATATTTGATTCTAGATTTGAATAGATCTTCAAAACCGAAGAGTACATTTCTCTGTCCGGCCTGTTTTTCGAAAAAAGAGAGACGCTTTTCCTTGATTTTCTATCTTTTCGTTAGTGTTTTTGAATTTTTCCTCCTTAGTTTTAAATTTTTCAACAAATTCAGAATATTAAAATGGTCTTAATATTCAGAGTTACTTGTTGCGTAACTATATTGCTATTTTAAATGAAACTATTTTAACCGGATTAATCGCGTATATTTTGTATTTTTATACATTTTTAAGTTTTATTCTGATAAGTTTAAGAACTGCTACGTACGATATTTAACCATAACGATGACGAAAATGCCGAAATATCCACGTTCTAACTAACATGGATATTATTTTAATTTGTGTGGGTTGGCATTCATTGAAATAAAATACTAGTTTTTATTGACGGTAATTTAAATACTACGAAATTTTAAGACCTCATACGTAACCAGAATATTACGACTAGATCCCCCTAGATGTATATCGTAATATGTTACGGAGATGCAATTTATGCATTCAAAAATAAGGGGGACACATTGAAAAAAAAAGCTATTTATTAAAAAAAATGGACAAATGAAACAATAAATGTGAGTGTGTGTAAAGTGTATTTCTAAGTGTAACGTTAATTTAACATCACTTCGCCGCCGTTAGCTACATACCTACGCTAGTTCCTGCGACTAGATTTCTTGAATGAAGCGTGTGCGATGTTGCCGCTTTGACAGGTTAGTGTGTGTTTATGTTATTGTTTACAAACGGCGTATTATTTTAAAACGATAATTTGAGGCCGGTCGTGGCGCAGCGGCACGAGGTGTGACTGCAAAACCGACTGGCTTTGGGTTCGATCCCCACTCGAGGAGATGAAATATTTACTTAATTTTATATTTCCATTTCTTCGCTCTGGTGTCGAGGTTAAGCGCGGCGTTGAGTTCTGCCACTCAACACGCAATGCCTCCAGAATTCGGCAGAAAGTGGGGAACGGAGTGTCTTAACACTAGGTTCCCTCTGCCTACCCTGCTGTGTGCGGGATACAGCGTGAAGCTAATTAATTTTTTATTAATTAATTTATTTATAAATTTTATAATATTATTTATTTTATTTGAAAAAATAACTTTTTCATTTTTGGGGAAAAAAAATTGTATTAGGCTTTTATAGAGTAGTTAAAACTGTAGTTTCATTTAAAGTGATGCTGACACTTCCACCCTGTATATATATTTTTTAATTTTTGCCTTATAAATTAAAATATTAACAAAACGGTCAAAAGGTCACGTCCTAATTACGTCATGATTGCGTCCAATGTATATTAATTGCTAATTAACAAGCAATTATTAGACGTATCTTCATTATCCTAGTTTTCTATATATTGCATAATATTTTACAATATTCAAAATATTGATGACTTTATACAAAGTACAACAGTTTCTTCTAGGTTGAAAGGAAGATAAAAATTCTAAAGGAAGATAAAAATTCTAAAGTATTAGTACAATCTTGATATATATTTTTTTGTGATTTTAATGATAGTCGCACTTTGATTGTGCTTGGAGAAAAAATATCAGGCCAAAATTTATTATCATCTCTATATATATAATAAGACAGTAAAAATATTTTGTCTGTACATTTAGTAATTTTGACTGAAACGGATAGAGGGACACTTAAAAAGAATAATAGACAGCAACAATTTTTTTTAATTTCTTGTCTGTCTGTCTATATGTATGGTCACGCTAATCTCCGAAAGTACTGGACCGATTTACTTAAAATTTTCACCAATTGCTTTGTTTTAACTCAACTTAACATTTAAAGTTTTCACCAATTGCTTTGTTTTAACTCAACTTAACATTTAAAGTTGTTGTTTCATCAAAATCGGTTCATTAAAAAAAAGTTATCGGCATTTATATATTTGAATGAACTCAAGGCATTAGTTTGCCTGCGAATGTCATATAGGAATCGCGTTGATAAGATTCTTGGCTAAAGAGTGACATTCGAAACGTCTTAGTTATATGACTTAAGTTAATACATAGATTCTTCGGTTCGTTCGTTCGTTTGTAATAAATCTATATAAAAATGCCTAAAAACAACCTTTCTACGTCTTCTATGTAATAACTACATATTTACCAATTGTACATTAAGCTAATAATATATGTAACTAATTTTAAAACTATACATTAGTTAATTTGCAATCATTACAGTTATTTTACAAAGAATATTATAAATCCTACAAATTAATAATTCAATATTTAAGGCTGTTTCTGAAGGTAAATTAAATTATTCACTGACATCAGCACATTTAACAGAGTTTTAAAATTATGATGAGGTGTACATAACATAGATAAAAAGAGCGTAATGTTAGAGAAATATATACGTGTAATAAATAATTAGTTTTATGTATATTTTTACAAATATAAAATATTAACATTGGTCGTATTTTTTAATTCAAAACCATCGAATTCAAATCAATCATATTAAAATATTACAGATTAAAGTAATAAAAATCATATTCGAAGTCGTTATAGTCAGTTTAAGCAGGCGAAGCCGCGGGCGGGCCGCTAGTCAACAATATTGGTATTATTTTTAATCTCGATTATGTATATTTTTACGAGGCTGAAAATCGAGACTTGATTTTTACTCACTGTTCCTTATCTGTAATAGTGACACCTGCATCAAATACTTATCTTTTGCTGTAGTTCAATATACCCGATATATTGAAGTTTATTTACTTACGCTCAACGTAATTTACGTCAACTGAATCGTATAGCTATTTTATCGCGAAGTGATTTAATACTCAACTGGCACGTTCGAAACGCTATAATTAAAAAATTGAGCGGAACTAAATCATTTATAAATAATAAAATACTCTACTAATAAAATACTTCTACTAATATTATGTATTTTTTTTTATTTGTTATTAGTATTTTTTAACGTAAAATGTTTTCTAGATATGAAAAAGAAATGATAAAAAACACGACTGCATAAGATGATTAGGTGCGGAAAATTAAAACAGGGCTCCCTATAAAGATTTTTCTAAATATTTTTTTCTTTTATTATATAATATTATTTTTTACTTTTATTAGGCCAGTCGTGGCGCAGTGGTACAAGCGTGTGATTGTAAATAGGACATGTTTTTGGTTCCATTCACAGTTAAAGAAATAAAATGCTTAATATTGTCATTTATTCGAGAATTCGGCGGAAAGTGAGGAGCGGAGCGGTGTTTTAATTACTCCCTCTATATGCGGGATTCAGCGTGAAGCTGAAAAAAAAGATGAGCTTCATTATAAGACTTACAGTCTTATGTCGCAATCCTATCATTTCTTTGAGGTAGATGATATCTTACAGATTTTAACCCGCTTTCACACTTCATTAATAGTAAACTAAACTATATAAATAGCAGATATTTACATCGAGGACTTTGAGTATCCTCAAAGTATTTCATAGCTGTGGTCTTTGTCTTCCTAGGATATAAGCGGTATTTAGATGACACTTACAATTTTACCTAAAGACAATATTTATATATTCCTGAACCACCTTAATTCTATTAATGATAATATTGAATTTACAATAGAATTCCGTTTTTCTAAATAAGTATTAATAGATAGACCTTAATGGTGAATTTCACCACCACTCTACACAGTTATCTACCGTTAGCAAATTTTTGTTTTAGGGAGCCCACCACCTTGTAACGCTGAAAACTTATAGGTTACATCAGAATTGGCAACATCTTAAGAAGAGCTTCCATAAAAACTATATTCAAGCCTAACAAAAAAGTGAACCAATTCTTGAAACCAGTGAAAAGTAATATTCCTTTATAGTGTGCAGGTGTATACAAACTAGGTTGTGACTGTGGCTCATCATACTTCGATCAAGCAAAGAGAAACATTTGTTAGGCTGAAGGAACACATCTCGAATGTCGATAAATATAATAAAACCCACATCCTCGCTAAGTAAAACCGATATATTCCTAGAATCTTCCGCGAGGCTATTGAAATAAAAAAACACCTTAATTTCAATAGACAAGACGGTTGGAAACTTTTTATCACCTGGAACCTACTCATAAAATCTTTTATTAAGTCACAAACCTACCACACCAGAAGGCAAGATACATTCGGCTTATTCCTAAAGAATCTAGTGCAGCGCAGTGTTGTTGGCGGTAGTTTGTCAAATCACGAAAATCAAAGATCTCATTAACAATAGACTATCTCTACTATTATCCTCGCGTTATAAGGGGAAGACTAAAGGAACACTAAGATATCAGTAATATCTATAAATATGAAAATTAGCATACAAATATTATATACATGCATACATATTATACATATATACGGAGTGTTTTTGTCATCACCACTTTAAATGAAACCACAGTTTTAACTACTCTATAAAAACTTAATACAATTAAAACAAGAGATTTTTCCAAAAATGGAAAAGTTATTTTTTCAATATAATAATAAAATTATCGTTGTAAAATAAAACGCCATTTGTCAAGAATGACGCACATAACCTAATCAACCTATTAAAGCGATAACGCCGCATACGCCTCATTCACGAAATAGAGTCGTAGGTAATGGCGGCGGTGTTCAATTGCGTAAAATAGAACGAGAGATATCCCTATCCCGTTCTAGTATATTTTTTGACAATGAAAAGTGGCAGATTGGCAACGCTTAGTAGTAATTTTGTAGTAGTATGTGTTTACATTATTGGTGTCTATTCGTACCTGCGTCACTCGAAGTACAGTTTGGATAAACATCATGAAATGAAAAAAAAATCCTTAACTATTGAGTTATCTTGATTAAATTCTTTAGATATGGGTTTGAAATATTTTACCCTATATGCTGCCCCCTTAAAAGGAGCGCAGTCGCGTCCACCTTCCATATAAAAACCCATGAACATATCCTCCCTTGCGTTGCGTCTCTTTTACGTTCACAGAAACTGGAATGGGCAATAGTTTTAGGCAGGAACTCACTTTGCATAATTACTTTTAGAGTAGTGTCTTATATGATATTGATTTTACAAAAAATCTTAGGAAACTTATCTACTGCATATAAAACAAATTCTGAATGATTGTAGGAAAAATAATTAAATATAATTATTATATTTAACATTTAAAAAATTTTGTTACAAAAAAATCAAGAAGATATTGAAAATTTAAAGGATTTTATTAATTATGAAACCTTTTTTTAAACTGCATGTTTGGTTGTTTAAAAATGTTTAAAAAACATTTTTAAAGTGTTATTCCACACTTAGGAAAGAAAAATATTTATTTAGAAAACGTATAAAATCCCGCTGCGTTCAAATTTTTATACGTTTTCTAAATAAATGCATGTTTGGTTGTTTTAACCAAACAACCAATCAATTGAGAATAGAAATGTGAGCTGTGAAAAAAAACATCTAATTTATTTAGTATATATTTATTGATTACACATAAAATTAACGAAGTTTAAGCATTTATGCAAATTATATAATTATTACTTTGACTGACTCTGACACACAAAATAATTTTAAAAGTGTAATTAGAACTAAGTTTCTTAAACATATAATATAATAAATAATTAATGACATTATGAGACCGGACTGTCTTAATACTAGGTTCCGAGTTTCCCTCTGCCTACCCTGCTATGTACGGGATACAGCGTGAAATAAAAAAAAATGTATAGTTTAATATTTCAAAGAATACAAAGAACTGCATAACAGGGTGGGTCACCTTAGTATAGAAAAACGAAAAGTTTGTGAATCGAATTCTAATAGTAATATTATGCTGTAATATACTATTATAAGTACTTTAAGAGAAAAAAACATAAGTCCCGCACCCCGCACATGCGCAACGAAATTTTATTTTATTTAATAGAAATTTCTGGAAACGCTATTACAAAATAACTAATATTTAGAGAAAGACATATATAATATATATATATATATATATATATATATATATATATATATATATATATATATATATATATATATATACCAGTATATATATATATTTTTTACATTTTTCTTATAACTATCACGAATTAGTTTATCATCAGTTTTCGGCTTATCGTTGATTTCTGGGACATGTATATATATTAACAAAAAATCCCACCTACTGTCGTATTTCGGCATAACTTTCCTTGTAGCAATTATCATATCATAGTCATCCTATATTTTCAGATTTTTTCCTAAGTTAGTATCTGTAGATGGTAGCTGCCAAATTTTATAATTTTAATTCCTTTTATAGTGTCAAAATAAGCGTTTTTTGCGATATAAAGTGATTTGCGGCCATATCTTTTTTAAATAAATTGACAATTGACTGTAAAAGTAATAATTTTGAAACCACGTGTACGCGATTAAACATCGATTTTATGTCCCTGCTGACATTGATGCTACGATGTTTTAATTAATGCAACATCGATATGTTAAAACATCGATATTTTAACTCAATTATTTGTTCATCGAAAATCAATGATCATCGGGCATATCTATGACATCCTGATATGGTACCAAACTGTTGTAACGAATTTTATTTTAAATCTTCTAAAGTACCAAATATACGGCACTTGTATGACTGTCTATTATTATACATGATGGATGAAAATAGCTTCCAGATTCTAAAATAAAAATTACTCAATTTACAATTTCACAAGAAACTAACCACTTTGATACATCAATTCTCTGAATGTACTTACATCAAATAATCTTCTTTTGACAAACAACACAGTTTATATCGCAAAAATATCGTGTATTTCAATCGATAATAAGTAAAACATTAAAATAAACTCAACGTCAAAAATATAACTTAAGGTAGAAAAGATGAACTTGACCATTTTTTCTCAAAACTTTTCTTGAGCTGTTGAACTTAAATACTACAATAATATTTTAAAGGGCTTGTTTCGATACCTAACTTCAACATATTTTTGCTATCAGAAATCGATAACTTGAAAAAAAAATAGACCCACCCTGCTGCATAATTAGGTCACCACTAATAAAATAAACTGTATAAGAAAGATTATGTGTTCAAAGTACTATCCAAGGTCATTTGGGTGGAAGAACCTTGAGATTATCGACAAACATCATAAAGATATGATAGCCTACTTTTTTAATATTATAACTGATTAATATAGATTATTTTTTTCATTGTTTACATCAGTGTAATTTCATTTTATTTTTACTTTTAAACAAATTTTGCAAAAAATTAAAGATAAATTTAATAATTATTATTGATAATATTGATACTAATAAAACTATTAATATGATAACTAATATTAATTCAAATTCAAAATATTTAGCACTCGAAATATTGGCGCCACGCGCTCTTAATTGCTTTGCTCCTTTGTTTCTTATAACATATTCAGTCCACCACAATGCTCGTTCTAGGGGTGATTCTGGTTGATCTCGTATCAGTTTACGAAATTTGATAATATTCTCACGGTAACTAAAAAAATATATAATTCTGTTAAATTCTGTATACTAAAGAAAACGAGTTATCAACATAAAACATAATCTTCAAGGTATGTATGTACCTTGTGTTATTTAAAACAGTTTCTACAGCATTCCTAAATTCACGTTCAGTAAGAGTTGCTATTTCTACCTTAGTTCCAATACCGTGCCTAACATATTTTTCTGCGTTGTACCATTGATCGCCTAACATTGGTATTGCTACAAGGGGTACACCAGCAGTTATAGCTTCATCTGTAGATTGGAGACCAGCTTGTGTGATAAATACTTTCACCTTAGAATGTCCTGTAATTAAAGTTTTAATTGCCAAAAAGGTAATACATTTAGTTTGATGTATAATACTTATTCCATTATACTGAAATGTAAATAAAAAATCATCCTTAACTTCGAACTGTATATAAGACCTTTTGTATTTTGATTTGGAACATTGTATTAAATAGGTAAAACTTACTTAATAGATCTGATTGTGGGTACCATTTAGAAATTTTAATATTATCAGCTTTTCCCGGAAGTTCATCGTTGTTCCATTTCCACAAAACATCATAAGGAAGATTAGAAAGAACTTTCACTATAATTTGTAATTTGTCAGTAGGTAACATTTGCGGCAATATGTTTGTTCCGAAACTTAGATATATGACACCTCTCTCTGATGAATCTAAATATTTTTTAAGATCCTAAAAGTATATATATTATTAATAAGACATTTAAAATATGTTTATTTGATTTCGAAATATATATATATATATATATATATATATATATATATATATTCAAGAACATTTTAAATAATCTGATTATGAAAAAATTATGATTATAATATTTTTTTTATGATTTAACAACATTTGTTTACTTTAAAGAATACGTGGAATACATATTTTTTTTACCTTTGGTAATTCTTTTTCTGGAAGCTGATGAATGCCTCCCATATAAACAATACTTGGAGGCACTGGTTGGTTGTCAGCCCAAATAGAATTCAGATTTATAAATAACATATGGACATTATTATATAACTCGCTTAAAGTAGGAGTGTCTGGTCCCAAATACTTTTGCAAAAGCTTATTTTCATAATCTTCATTTAAATAAACAACATATTTATAACAAAAATGGTAGTACAAATTGTTTAATTTCTCCCAAATATTTAAATTATAAATTTTTCTATGAATAAAGGAAGGATAAAGTATTGGGTGTGTTGGTGATCCTAGAAGATCATGATTGTTGAAAAAAGCTCCCATTGAGCTAACTAAAATCACTGGTGCGTGAAAAACATGGGACAATCCTATTGCTGGATGCATAACAGCTTCAATTAAAATCAAATCAAATGTATATTTGTTTAGAGTTAATAATTCTTTAACTTCTGCAGTCTGTAATTGAGCTTCTAGAATAGCAGACAATATTAAAGATCCCTCACGTATCTCAGAACATGTTTGAATATCTTGATCAACTTTATAATTGGCTTGAAAGTTCTTTTGTAAAGTAGTATAGGATACATTTCTGACATCTATTTCCCTATAATTTGAAGGAGCTTTTCCAATAGGGTATGCTGGATCAGTAGTGATCACTGTTAAATCGTGACCCCTCTTTGCGAGCTCTTGGCTGAGCTTACGAAAAACCACTTGATGGCTAATCGATGGCATAGAAAACACTCCTAATATTTTTCCACATTTTACACTAAGCACGTTAAATAGAGTCACTACTAATATTACTTTAATAGACATTATTCAAATTTACCTATTGTTTTATTAAAAGAATCAATAATACTGGTGTAAAAAAAACTAAATCATTATTTATATGCCGGAAAATTCGTAATCACCTTTGGCATCGTCGCTTGTCTTGCTGATAAAAAAACTATAAGTCAGTTACATATATTTTTTATTTTACTGTCTATCAATAACTAACTCATACATTAATTTAATCTTAATAATTTAAATAATCCAAACTAAGTCCTTTTTTATAGTAGTCTTATAATATATAGTTTTTTAACACAACGACACTATTGATATTATATTATAAGAGTACCTACTATATAAAAATCTGAAAATACCTATTTACTTTTTTCTATTTAACGAGTTTATTATTATAATTTTTTGAAATATTTTTAGTGTTATTCCACACTTAGGAAAGAAAAATACTTATTTAGAAAACGTATAAAAATTTGAACGTAGCGGGACTCGAACCCGCGCCTCCTGGAAACCGACCAGGCGCTCTGACCACTAAGCCATACATTCTCATCAAGCTACGTCAAAATTTTTATACGCTTGTTACAACTTATTATGTTGTTAGTATCTCTGTAGGGAGATTTTTACAAATTTCCGCTACGGAAAGATAATTACTAAGAATTATCGTTTGGCAAGAGAGAATACTATTTTTTTAAAATATTGTTGAACATTTTTTAAAGTGTTATTCCACACTTAGGAAAGAAAAATACTTATTTAGAAAACGTATAAAAATTTGAACGTAGCGGGACTCGAACCCGCGCCTCCTGGAAACCGACCAGGCGCTCTGACCACTAAGCCATACGTTCTCATCTTTCATTATAAATAAGTATTTTTCTTTCCTAAGTGTGGAATAACATTTTAAAAAATATTTAAAAATATTTAAAAAATAGTATTCTGTCTTGCCAAACGACAATTCTTAGTAATTATCTTTGGATAGCGGAAATTTGTAAAAATCTCCCTACAGAGATACTAACAACATAATAAGTTGTAACAAGCGTATAAAAATTTCGACGTAGCTTGATGAGAACTTAACTTTTATATTATTATTAACTAAAGTATGACTTATCCCTATCTTTTATACAAATTTATAAATCTGAACATTGCTTTTGTATACTAGTAAGAAGTTCTTTTGTAACTCTTTATTTCACCGTCGCGCTTTATCACATCAGACGAACCACTCATCAGAAGATGTAGACGACTTCTACGGCCGCGAAGCCCTTTTCTAATGTTTCACATTTTCAATAAATTGCCCTTTTTGTTTCTCATTGTCCACATTCCACAGGGTGGTTCCTCTGGGGTGTCAGCAGTCTCAGCATCGACTCCATATCCCTCAAATTAATTCAATAAATTTCATTAAAATCTAATAATCTTAGTAAATTGATTGATATATTTGAATTGTCAATTCAAAAGCATTCTCTTTTAAATGTCATTCTAAAATTATTCAAAATGGATCATCAAAATGTCAATAAATAAATCAAAAGTCAAACAGGAAAAAAAATTACTAAAATAACCAATATAAATAACCAAAAATATTAATTTTATTTCAAATTACCTCTACTAAACACTACGCCTGACGTAACCGGCGGTCACCACCGACCAGCGAGCAAGCAGGCCCACTAACTTAAAATATATATCACTATTTTTCATTTCATCTATGGTACGCTGACCATTTCATGTACGGCACGCTTACCGTATCATCTATGGTACGCTGATCATTTCATGTACGGCACGCTCACCGTATCTATCATCTATAGTATGCTGACCATTTCATGTACGGCAGGCTCACCGTATCTATCATCTATGGTACGCTGACCATTTCATGTACGGCACGCTCACCGTATCTATCATCTATGGTACGCTGACCATTTCATCTACGGCACACTCACCGTTTATCAATCTTCATACATAAGATACATAATGAAAATTCTAAAGTGACTTAATTTACAATCAAAAGCTATACATACTAAAGCTAGCAGTATAAAGTTTGGTTTGCATGTTTTTTTTTACGTACCTCACTATAGGGCGTGTCCCGCTTCTGAGATGTAAAGAAATCAAACACCTCGAGGCTTTTACAGAACTTATATTTCTTCCAGAGTAAAATACTATTAAGCTTGTACAATGTCTATCTTAAATTCTAATACAATATGTTATTCTAGGGATCCTCTTTCTTCTTCCGCTCCAAGTCTAAAAGTATATCCCGAATTTTCCGACCACATAAAGCGTCATTTTTATTAATGTTCTCTGGTGACAGTTCTATAAACTTCTATTACTTCTTTTTAAAAAACATCTTTTTATTAAACAAAGACGTTGATTTACATTTTTATAATAAATTATTGCGAATATTAAAACTAATAAATATAAAATCATTACAATCGTTACTACTAAAAGTACGTAAAAATCATGACATTTTTAATCTAAATGTATTTTAATATACTTATTATTAAATATTGAATTGACACAATTGTATAGGTAATAGTGATGCTTATAATAGATATGGGAAGTGAAATGTCGACTTCAATAGTGCGCCAAACAGTGTATTTCGGTGGACTTTAAGGCATCGACTTTTTTTTGCTTTGTTACCTTTGATAGAATTCGAGATTTACCTAAAATTAACAACAATAAAATAAATTGTCAGTGTCTAATCGTTAAAATAAAATGATAAGAAGCATATTTAGTACGAAAGATATACAATGGATGAACTGCTGTTTGCGGGATACAGCGTGAAGCTGAAGAAAATTAACGGTGCCTTAGCTGCATTGATGTAACTGGAAAACGTTAGCGTAACTATACATTTGACCATACATAATGCTGACACCGATGCTGTCATACAGCAGCAAAACGAGGATGTTACAAAAAAAGATTCTAATTCTTTTAAAAACTGACAAAATTAAGTTTGTATGCACTCATTTTGTTCGAAATTAAGCATAAATTACAGCTTCGTAATATTTTTTTCCTATAAATTTTTAATTTCAATCTTAAAATTTTATTTCATTGCTTATATCGTAATTAGGTAGGTATAAGTTTTGATTACGCGGCGAATTTCTTACAAAATGCAAATTAACAGTAAGGAAACCTACAAAAACCTACTCCAAAAAAGATTTTAACTCCTTCATTTTAAATCTTTAATTATTTCTATTTTTAAAAAAGATATACCGTTTCCTTGTATTACCTATTTGTCACTTAATTAATAATTTACTTATAATTTAAAATAATCCTCATCAGCTCAATCTTTGGTGTTAATTAAATTATATCTTAGCTGGAATTTTGAGATTTGAAAAACGGCCGCTTGTGTTATTGTCTACTGGTGCTAATGCCGAAGATATATTATTTTATCCACCTCAAGTTCTAACATACTCTCTGGATAGTATTTCGCGGACTTTAGATTTCATCTCGATCTAGACCTGCCTGACATGCTCTATCGTCCTGAAGTGATGAACGAACCCAAAGATATTTAAAAATCTGTACTACCTTTCTTTTCTATATGATGCCTGTTTGAGGAAGAATCCCATTTTAAGAGTCATCTTCATCAGCCAAATCAACTTTCGACGTTTCTAATGTTTCAGTTATTTCTTATTTATTTAAGTTAGCCTAATAAAAATACCAAAAAATAATTAAATAAAGAAGCTGCTTGCGAAAAATGTCTATGCCATACAAGTATTACATTGGAATTCCTTCTACTCACCTAGTAATTGGGAAGTCATGTAATACCTTTATGACATAGAACAAAAATGAGCAGTTACTTAATGTTAAGTAGATTTTAACGAATATTTATAAGTATATGACAATACTTATTCACAATAAACCTATTATACATAAATTTCATTAGGGAATATAGTATAATTCTAACAAAAACAATAAAATTACTAATCGCGTGTTAAGGACCGTGGCGTCGACACTCATTAGTAATGGAAAAAAAATCATGTAACTATGTCAATTAATCATAGTTTAAGAAGGTGGGCAAACATTTCATCTATCGAACCACAGTAACAGTTTGGGCAAATTTCATTACATGGGGATGTAAGATTTTTTTCCGTTTTATGTCTTATATAAATGACGCAAGGAGTTTAAAGGGTCTTATGTTAAAATTATGAGCTTAACTTTTTTTTTAGAGTAAATAGTATTATTCAAAATTACCATATCTATAGCACATTTGCTCAGAGTAAATAGATCAACTTGAATTAAGTAGAGATTCGAGATCTAAGCTGAGCTGCTAATTTATATGAGTTCACGTCACTTGCTTAGCAGAAATTGGTTTATACTGCTTTTTCACAATCGGCTTAAACCTCTTGTACTGTAAAACGTCACTTATTAAATTCTTAAAATTTTATTTTAATGTTTAATTTATTAAAAGTAAAGGTAAAGTTGGTACTATCACTGTACAAGAATGGAAAAGAATACGGACCAAGCAGTAGAAAAGATGAAACTGGTTAAGTTGTAAAAGTATGTACCTTGGGTATAAGTTAAATATAAATAAATAAATAAAATAAAATATGCATGGCAATACACATCAATAACATAGTTAATTATGAATAGTACAAACTATATATTTATAGCGGTTTTTGTTTGATTGAAATACGCTATTTAATAATATTTTATATTTTTAATTATGGAATGAAATTAAAGTTCCAGAATATTGTGGAAAAATAGTCCAAATTTATTTAACACTTAATAAGATATACAAAGAGAATAATTTTACACACTCACAGAAGGAAATAAAGAAATTTAAAGAAATAGTAAAAGAAACAGATAAGCGAAACAGATACGTATTAGTAAGAAGNCGGAGGGTTCAACGATGACTGTAAAGCTGCGGTCTGGTCGGAACTCACGGTGTAGGGGCGGGGTGGTGCCCGTTCTCTTTCTTCCTTTTATTATAACTAGTTCGCAGTTATAGTGGAGAGGAAGATAGGACGCGCTCTGGGCTTTTCTTCGGACGAGCTTCGAGTGATGACAATGTTATATTGTCGAGTTTCCAGTTATCTAAATAACTGACACAAGAACAATTTCTGATGGCAAATATCTTATTAAAGCGATACCTTCTAATGGCATAATATAAAATTCTTAATACTGTTACCTCTGAATCTCTAAAAGATTATGGGTTCTTCACGATCACAACTATAAACGATTCTAACCACTAGACACATCACGAGCCAACGCATTATTTATTGAATAATATTTTTAAAGGTGTTTGGGATATCAGTTACAAAGTGCGAGTCGGATTCGCTCATCGAGACTTCAGTACCAAATTTAGGATTGTAGGTCACGGGAAGTACAACTTATAAAAGTTGACAAACTTTCGATTGCAGGAATATGCACTCATGTATGAAATTAACTACAAAATATAAGTCTATAATTATATTTTTTATAAAATATTTAAAAAAAATTGTATCTGTAAGTTCACGGGAAGTACCTTATAGGTTTTGATTACGCGGCGAATTTCATACAAAATACAACAAAATTGATACACAAATGCTCGTATCTTTCGATTACATTGACTTAGAAGTTTGATTTTTCTATGCTTCAATTTACCATAGACTTGAATATTTGATATTAATTTCAGCTTAATAGCTTTACGCGATCTCGAGATCAAAAAAAAAATAAAAGACTATTTATTTTAGAAAACAAACTGATCTTATAATGGTCCCATTTTTAGCTTTTGAGGTATGGAATCCTAAAACTAAAAGACAAGAATATTCCCGACGAATTTTATGTCACTACTGCAAAATAGGAAAAAATAATTGTCAAAACAAAAGTATTACTACATAAAAAAATTAAACGAAAAAACAAGCTTAATAATTTGCTAGGATTAGAAGTAGATTCAGTATTTAAATAAAAATATTGTATATAACTTTTTAACCAAGAAAAAAGAGGCGTAAATAGAATAATAATTTCACAATGTGTATTGTAAGCATTTATCTTTTTGGAGATACATAACAGTCACTACTTACTGGCTAAAAATTAAAAAGAAAAAATACTACCTGTGGTGCACTGGACTTTAATTTACATTTAAATTTATTATATTATAAAACTTACTTTACTTCAACTTTAAGAGATTTACTTTGTTATGAGAATTCTTCACATTATCCAGAACTAAATAAGTAAATCCGGTCACGAGTAATTGCGGTAGGCTTACAGATATCTGAAAATTAAAGATAAATAATTTGACATAAATTCAAACAATAGCTTCTTGTTTGAATTTATGTCAAATTATTCTTCTATAACTTCACAATTTCCACTCACTAATGCAAATCGTAGCCAGGAGGGTAACCAAGCACTTCACTGTTAGAATAGAAGAAAATACATTTTATTATTATTTTATAAGGCAAGAACCCATCTTAAAGAATATAAATGTTATTGGAGTAAGCCACTTATAAAATAAGTTCGATTGGTTGTTAGATAAACAAATACTAGAAACTAATTACAAATGCATTTCATAGATTAGATATAATTAATGATTAAACGAACTTATCTGTACGTGAAGTTCAATTATAATTATATGAGCAGCTTCATTCTTCGCGATTTATTACAAATTGTAGCTACGCCCATGCAGCAGCCATCCACGAATATTCAGAGGTAGTCAAAAAAAAAAAAATTCGCACTGCCGTCACAATACCTTACCTCATTGCTGGAATGACATCTTACTCATCATGTTTAAAGCTGGACGAAAAAACACAATTTTATTTCGTTACTTCGCGACCCGCTCGCGGCTTCGCCCGCTTAAACCATAAAATTATTTACCTAATACACTGAATTATGTTCGTGTTTTAATATACTTATAATGTATGTTTGCAACGCAACTAAGATTTCTAATGTGAAAATTATTGAAACCTTAGTCCGCATTTTCATACCTCCCATAAGAATCTTTAATCGAATGTATGAAATAAAAATACAACTTACCGATACTTACAATAAAATCCTAACACATCGGTGTCTGTACGTGGAAGATATATCAGAAAAATTATTATTACGGACATTTAACAATGTAATAGAATTTGGTCAGTTTGTCTGTTTATCTGTGCTTTTGTTCACAATAATCTTAGAAACGGCTTATCCGATTTAAGTGCACTTTTGTAATTTGGTTAACTTGTCTTAAATATTTAGTATTAGTTTTATTTTAATCGGTTCACACAAAGTTAAAACCAGATCCACGCTGTATCCCGCCTATAGCAGGGTAGGCAGAGGGAACTTATTGTTAAGATACTGCGTATGATATGTGACTGACGTGCGAAATGAAAATATTAATAAATTACAATTCCATCCTCCAAGTGGGGATCGATCCCATGCCATACCAGTATTTCTTGTGACGCAGTTACGCATAGACACCAATAACGTAAACACATACTACTACAAAAATACTAACTACTTAAATGTTAAACAACTTTGAACTTTGCCGCCAATACCGAGGATTCGATTTCGGAATGAGGTGTATGCGGCGGTTTCCCTTTGTTAGGTTTATGTTTGTGTGCGTCGTTCTTGACAAACGGCGTTTTATTTTTAACGATAATTTTATAATTTATTTTATAGAATTAGGCTTTTATAGAATAGTTAAAACTATAGTTTCATTTAAAAAGGTGCTGACAAAAACACTCTATATAATTGAGCATTACATATTTTATTGAGCATTGCATTTAATATTTATAGTGATTTTTTGGTTAATAGATACCAATAGTTATTACAACACTGGAAAAGAAAGCATATTTAAGGCATTTTTTAAATTTTAAAAACTACCAACATTCTTATAGTTAATATATTATATATATATTTTTTTTCAAATTAAAAAATAGGCTATGTTTTTCATCATAATAGCGCGAAAACATTCAAAATGACATTGAAGTGTTGGTAGTAATTGAAAATAGTTATACTACAGGAGGATACCTTTTTATCCACTGTTTAAACCTGTTTTTTATAATTTAATGTAGAATAATATATTCTATAGAGGAATCACACATTGTTTTTATTCTTTAACTATAATTCTTTAGAGGTTATTCTGTACTAAGATGGCAGCTCTGTTCCCGCATTTACGGCCTTGATATATCTTGAAACGTATCTATTAATAATTTTACCTACAATTCATTTGTTTTGAATATAACATTAAGTTTAATTCATTAAATATATTTGATACTTCCTAAACATGATTATTTAATTTATTTTTTATAATATATATATATAAAGTCTTGAGAAAGTTTTCTTGAGAAATATATCTTCTGTGAATGAATGCAACGTACGTGCCAATGATTAAAATGTATTGACATTATTGACACGTCATCTAAACACAATATAAACTTTTATAAACTATAAACTCACAATCAGAATTTACTTTCCAAATACATATACTTTTTATTGTAGACATCGTCATTTGAGCTAGTCTCGAAAAATATACCTAGTTTATTATTTTTGTTAATGTCACCAACGTTGACGTTTAAAATAATAATTATGGTAGACTAAACAACTACTAGGCGTTTTGCTTATAGAAGCGCGGCCGCCGCGCCCGCCTGCCTCTGTCTGTAGCAAAGTAGATGTAGATGCGATTGGATAATTGGAGTTTAATATATTTAGTTTCGTCTGTTTTGATTAATAGAATAGTAGGTAGTCTTTTGTTCATAATTTCTTCCGATTAAGTATCCTGTTGTTTATTTTGTTTACTCTTCTTCTGTTCTTTTATTATTTTCTTTACCTTTTTATATTTAAATATATTAAACTCCAATTATCCAATCGCATCTACATCTACTTTGCTACAGACAGAGGCAGGCGGGCGCGGCGGACGCGCTTCTATAAGCAAAACGTCGCGGGGCGCGGGGGGACGCATGGCGTGTGGCGAGCCGTTTCAAAGCAAGGATTTTCTGATATTGTAACAACTTCTAAAGTACTTATTAAAATGAAAAACAGTAAAAGACAGTTTTGATCTACATTAAATGGCCAACGTAACTAATATACTTATTTATATGCTGAGAGTAAGGTAATAAATGAAACTTGCGCCAAAACTGCGGTTTATAGCCGGCGTGATGTGTCAACAATTAAATGCGTTTTTCTCTAAAACTATTCGTAATTTCAAATTAGTGTAAAGAGCAAATTTTATCTTCGTTTAACGTAGAAAATTAATAAAGTATTTAAAAGGATAAGGATTGATACCATTATGGACAAACATCCCTCAAAATAAAAAATATATTCAAATTACTATTTTTAGACAGAAATATGCTCACTGTATGTTATCCTTAGAAGATACGAATATGCTGTCGCTGACTTTTTTGTAGATCTTATTAAGAGGAATAATACTCTAGTACATTGTTTTCATGTAGGACTTACCATTAAAGCAGCGCATGCGTGAAAGTGTCTCAANATGTTATATAGCAATCGCGCTGGTAAGATTCCTGGCTAAAGAATGACATTCGAAACGTCTTGGTTATATGACTGTTGATAAAAATATATATTTTTGAAGCACTATTATACAATATTTTATACAATAAAGTAAACGAAATTGAATTGTTAGTGGAGATTACCTTCATAAATCATAACAGTTAAGTTTAAATCGTAATTAATTCAACACAGAGATAAAGAACGATTTGATGTTCAAAGAGATATCAAGTAAATACATAGATTTTTTGGTTTATTCATTCGTTTGAAATAAATCTATATAAAAATGCCTAAAACATCCTTTCTACGTGTACTCTGTAACAACTACATATTTACCTATTGTACATTTCGCTAATAATACCTATGTGTAACTAATTTAACAACTGTAAAGGAGTTAATATGCAAACATTACAGTTATTTTATAAAGAATATTATGAATCCTTACCCAAATCAATAATTTACCATTTGGCTGTTTCTGAAGCAGTATATTAAATTATTAAGTGACATCAGCACATTTAACAGGGCTTAAAAACCTAACATAGGTAAAAAGAACGTAATGTTACAAAAATATATACATATAATAAATAATTAGCTTTATGTATATTTTATGAATATCAAATATCAACATTGGTCGTATTTTTTAGTTCGAAACAATCAAAAATTCTTATAGAAATTACGATAATGTCGTAAAAAAATCATATGAGAATATTACAGATTAAAGTAATAAAAAAATTATATTAGAAGTCATTATAGTTCTCAATCAATTCTGCTTATTAAATCAATAATCATATATTTTAAGCGGGCGAAGCCGTGAGCGGGCCGCTAGTTATAAATAATTTATAAAATCATTAACCTTTAACACACAAACGCCTTTTCAATAAATAGATTCTACTAGGAACATTTACTTATAGCGCCTGTAATGTAAGAATAGTAATCAAAGTTGATGACAATAGGTTTTTAGGTTTAACGCCTGACATTTAAATAAGAACAATACATTATTTATATTAAAATTAAAATTAAATTAGCTTCACGCTGTATCCCGCACACAGCAGGGTAGGCAGAGGGAACCTAGTGTTAAGACACTCCGTTCCCCACTTTCTGCCGAATTCTGGAGGCATTGCGTGTTGAGTGGCAGAACTCAACGCCGCGCTTAACCTCGACACCAGAGCGAAGAAATGGAAATATAAATTTAAGTAAATATTTCATCTCCTCGAGTGGGGATCGAACCCACAACCAGTCGGTTTTGCAGTCACACCTCGTGCCGCTGCGCCACGACCGGCCTCAATATATTATTTATATGTTGCTTTATTTAAATTTCAGGCGTTAGTAAATATTTTATTTGTTTTGTAGACTAACTTCACTAGTACTAACGTAAGCTATCTAAAACAACACATTGCCTTCAAATATTTTTAAGATAAGAAATATTTCTCCAATTATAGCAGAAAATGACTGTAATTTATGTCCTGAGAAAGCCTGTCATCATGTGGGTTTCAAAGGCTTCACGTAAAAATATAATCAATGGATTAACATCCTTCATTATTTTTTAATTCAAACATATGTCTTAGTACTTATTATACTAAGAGTACTTGCACAGTCGACTAACGTATTTAATTTTTGGTATTAAATTATTACAATTTTTAGCGGATATTCGTAGTGGAAGTTCATCAACTTATAAAAGTTATAATATCTGGACGACTGACCTTCACTCGAATAAAGAATAGGAGCCTGTAAAACACACCTATTTATTATGTAAATAAAAATTTACAGAATTAGCAATTTTTCCTTTATTTGTGCTAAAAGACGTTGTTGCGTAACAAATTTCAAGTGTATGAGTTCACGGTAAGTATCCTGTAGGTATTCCCTTGCGAATATTAAAAATTTGCGGTATAAACGTATCTTTGGATTGCGTTGGCTTAGAAGTTTGATTTTTTCATAGCTCCAAGGAACAGTAGACCTGAATCAGCTTCACACTGTATCCCGCACACAGCAGGGTAGACAGAGGGAATCTAATATTAAGACACTCCGTTCCCCTTTTTCCGCCGACTTTTGGAGGCATTGCGTGTTGAGTAGCGGAATTCAACGCCGCGCTTTGCCTCGACACCAGAACGAAGAAATCAAAATATAAACGTAAATAAATATTTAATTTCCTCGAGTGGGGATTGAACCCACAACCAGCCGATTTTACAGTTACACGTTGTGCTGCTGCGCTACGACTGACCTCGTAGACCTAAAGTATTTGATAATATTTCAGATTGATACTTCTACAAGTTTTAGATAAAAAGGGACAGACGGAAGGACTGACAGACTACTAAGTGATCCTATAAGGATTCTGTTTTGTTGCTTTCGAGGTACGGAACCCTAAAAACAATCACTACAATCAGACATCTTTACAAAAAACTATTTTTGTGTATTACAAAAAATAAATATAAAAAAAATTTTAATGATCAAAAAATAGAAATATATATACAATTTAATAATAATATACTGTCTGTCTGTGTATAAAGTCAGTCGTGGCGCAGGGGCCCAAAGTGTGACTGTACAACCGACTAGTTGTGAGGTCGATCCCCACTCGCACAGCGCCTTATAAACTGTTTTAATAATGTCGGAAGTAGAAGATTGACGTAATTCCTTAAAGATGAACATAAGTTTGCGCACACGACTAGAGAGATGTTTCTTAAAACTGAGGTCGCTATCTATTGTTATGCCAAGATAACGAATAGAATTAACACTTTCTACTATATAATTCGTTAAATTATTATCTACATAAGTTATACTATAGGTATTAGCAGATATAGATTTTTGATTACGAATAGAAAAGTTCATCAGTTTAATTTTGCTGATATTTAAAGTTAGCAAATTGCTATTTAACCAACTTCTAACAGAGTCGAAGCCTATTTGAGCCAAACGATAAGTTTCCTCCCAAGTACTCGAGGAGAATAAAAGGACAGTGAAAAAATTGTACTATTTTGAAGATTTAAATACATAAATCATTTATGTATATTAAAAAAAGAATTGATTCGAGGATGCTGCCTTGGGGCACACCGTATTCAATGTATAAGTCGGAACTAATTAAAGAGTCTATCTTAACTTGCTGCACCCGATCAGTGAGATAACTTTTGAATAATGAGAGCTGAATTCCTCTAATGCCAATGGCTTCAAGCTTCGAAAGTAATATGAGAACTGAAATTGTATCAAATGCTTTAGCGAGGTCCAGAAATATCGCCATAAATTTCTTACCTTTGTCTAAGTAGTTAACGATCTTGAAAGTCAAACTATGAACAGCGTCATTTGTAGACAATTTTTTTCAAAAGCCAAATTGATTTTATGATAGGAGACTACGGGATTCCAAATATGCAACAAGCCTGGAATGTATTATTCTTTCAAGAACTTTAGACATAGCAGGGAGAATAGCGATGGGTCTATAACATTCAACACTATAACGATCACCAGATTTAAAAATCGGGTGTATCAGAGCTTTTTTTAATAGCTGAGGAAAGGCACCAGTACTTAAACTGAGGTTTACTATATAAGTTAGGATAGGTATAAAAGTATTTTTGTATTTTTTTTTAGAAAGTTACTTGTTAACTGTCCCATCCAGCAGCACTGTCGTTCTTTAATGATAATATAATACTTTTAACTTCAAACTCATCCGTCTCGAGTAGTGCAAAAGAGTCCACTGGGGAAGTGGATGAAAATAATTTTGGGAGGTCACAATAGGAGAGCATTTTCTCCGACAGATATCTACCTATGTTTGCAAAATAATAATTAATAGTGTCAATAGATGTATATTTGTCTTCCTTTAGTTGTAATAGCATAACTTTGAAGTTACATAACTTTGAAGTTTCCCAATGTTGGTAATATTTTTAACAAAGTTCCACACTTTTTTAGGTTTTTTTCCAGCTTTTGTGAATTCGAGTTTTTCTTAGTCGATTTTAGCCTTTTTTAGAAATTTTTAAGACCTGGTTTTGAGGATCTTTTTTAACTTTTTATGTAGATTGTCCCTGTGTCTCATACATCGTAAAATGCCAGTAGTTATCCACGCTTTAATAAGTCTGCGTCTTCGGGGTATGTAAATAGTTTTAGAATTATTTGAGATCAACTGACGAATACGATCAATTAAGTACTTCGTAGCTAGGTTAGGGTCATTTGTGTCGAATATTGAATCGAGATTAACATTCGCTAAATCGAGAGAAAGCTTGCCTTCGTCAAGTTTATTGTAAAATCGTGGTAGCGAAGTTGTATTGTTACTCAACAAGGGAACAAGTAAGATAGCGTAGTGGTCCGTGACCGTGGACTCTAACACTAATGCCTTTACGGAATACGACGTCTTTAGCATTGCATGATCAAGGCAAGTAGAACCGTGAGTTGGTATGTTATGTCCAGGAAACAGACCATGGTGGGCAAGTAGCTCAAGTAAGTCCATAGCGTATGAAGAAAGATTACTAGCAGCTATATCGATGATCTTTAAACATGAATGGCCTATATATGGAGATTATATCAAAGTCAGTGCCTGATGGAGCAGTTAAATTCAGTCACGTTAGGTTCTCTGACTTTTATGTTAGGCAGAGATTCATGTAAGTATACGACAACGCCATCATTCTGATTGTAAGATATAAGAGTTTTAAAATGATTGTATCCTGTGAGGGTTGGAATGACATCGTTGCAATACAGCCAACATTCAGAGAGTACGATAATCTCACAAGGAGTTTTAATTCTTTCTAGCAATGTAGCCCTAAGAAATTAGCGTTTATACTACGAATATTTTAAGAGAAAATTTTCAAGTGAGAGATAGGTAGTAGGCAATACTGCGTTGCATACAGAAACGTTATCAATGCAGTCAAATAAATTATTCTAAGCGGTGAATTTTAATAATTAATATTAAAATAAAGAAATGTGTAGACGCAGGAGGTCTTACTTTCGCTTTGCTTATGACACAGGAAAATTAAGTTGTAAAAAAATATTCCAATCACCAAGAAATAAATTGTTAGAAGGTAACATATAAAAAACAACATCGGTATAATACAATTGAAATTGTGTCCATTATGAATGTGTATAAAGTGTAATATAGTGTTAGAATTTGTTGTGTAGTAAGAATGCAATAAAAGTATCAGTATAATACTAAAACATGAAATAATTAAACAAATAGTGGATAGGGAAAAATATAACAATCACATATGCAAACTAAGGCTGTGTGCACAATGGGAAAAAATGTACATGCAATAATAATAAATTAAAGTAAAATAATATTGTAAATTTAAATCTAGTCATATATTATCCTGCTTCAGGGCTTCAAGATTCGCTTCATTTTTTATTTCCACACGCTTATCACCATCCCTTCGGCGCATGAAAATACGGCCTTTACTTGTCCAGCAGTATTTATATTCGAGGGTTTTGCGTTTGTCACGAGTCATAGAAAAAAGTTTGCGGTCTTTATTAGTGAAACTCTCGTTGACGAAGATAGGTGAGGCGGGTCCGGATAAACCAATAGTTTCTGATGATTATTTATTTTTGAAATTCGTCCTATTAAATTTCTTAGCACTATTTAGGATTTTATTTCTTTTTAATACAGATGTAAGCTCGGTAATCACAGTGAAGTTTCCAGATTTGTTTTAAATTTTGTAAATATCCTTTATATCTGATGGTTGAACATCAACATTAAATTTAATTAATTTGTTAAGGCTAGGCCTGGAAGGAATTGATGGTTTATCTGGGATGTTTAATTTATATCAAGAATGGTTTAATCCAAATCAATATTTAAATTAAATTCAAACGAAGTCTCAACTGTCGACAGAAGTCAATACTGTCGGACGAACCAACAAATCAGACACAAAATCCAGCTTTTACAATAAATTTATTTACACTTGTTATATACTATGTGTATATAACAAGTGTAAATACTCTCGTAGTCACAATATTTAAATATGAATTCTAATGACAAGTTGTCTTGACAATATCTTAGAACGTAATGAACATGAGTGCCGTGTCGTTTTGCTTATATTGAAAATCCACCGGAAAAGACGCAGCACACTACCGCCACTTAATACAATCAATAATGGAAACAATATCAAATGACATACTCTTAATTACAGTGACACCTATTACTACACTATAAGTAATTTATGCTAACAATACACACTTTATTCAGGTATTCATCGAACGAAAAACGTATAAATGTGAAATAGTCAGGATTATTTTAAAAACCCCAAACATCTCCAGTGAAGATAAGAAAAAACAAGAAAAGCATTTAAGACAGAAGAATTTGAAGGCTTAACTAAAAGAGGAATGAATGAGATGTCAAGTTTTATTTATCATTATATAAAGAAACATAAACGCACGTAGAATTCAGACTTTGGTCTTACAACTGTAGTGGTAAGACTGGCAATCACATAATTATTGTCTTTTATATATTTGTTGCTAAAGTATTAAGTGTCGCTTTTACACAATAAAATATGGAAAAAGAGTACAGTCACGTTAGGTAATAAGTGAAGCGAATTCTATCATAGTTAAGGAAATGTCTAATGATGATATTTTTGATTTCAAATCGCCGAATAAAAATTATTGCCGAATAAAAACTGGACGAAGGACTAATTATCTAATAAAACAGTTAAGTGAAATTGCATTAAAGAAGTTAAAATAGATCCAAGATAGAATTTAAGTATGACTAAAGTGAAAGTGTAAGAAACAATAAAGAATTGAGAAGTGTAAGAAGACAAGCAAAGAAATTTGAAACAGAGTTTAAAATTAAAAAGCGTATGATAGTTGTCTTCCTTTCAATTTTGATCATTTAAATGATATGTCCGATACTGGCATAATACCACTAAAATATCATTATTTTATTTTAGAATTTACCATATAATTAAATATATCAAAAAAGCAAGTACAATGTAAATTACTCGAGAAGATTGGTAGTGAATATGAAATGAAAACATTTGATATTAACTTAACTTGATTTTTTTCTCGTATGTGGCCATATCTTAATAGTCAGTATGTAGTCAGTAAGTATTTATCTGACTTATTTCTATTGTTTTTGTTATAAATCATTTTTTTTTTATTATTAAAATTAAAACAAAAATAAATTAAGTGTGATTAGAAAATTTTATGACAAGATCAGAAAAAATTACAAAGTTATGCACTAAAACGTCTTTGATTGTTCCTGCTGCAAAGTAAATGAATTCCAGATACTATTATACGATGTTAATAACATTTAAAAATGTAAAAAAAATATAATAAATAATATTGTTTCTTGGCAAATGATAATTCTAAGTAATTATATGTCTTTGGGTAGCGGAAATTTGTAAAAATCTCCCTACAGATATGCTGACTTGCTTGATGAGAACATATGGCTTAGTGGTCTGAGCGCTACGACGATTTCCAAGGCGCGGGTTCAAATCCCGCTACGTCAATATTTCTATATGTTTACTAAAAAAGTATTTTTTCTTTCATAACTGTGGAATAACACTTTAAAAATGTTAAAAACTACAGATATTCTTACCTTACTTTTTAAACTTCTTAACTACAACAATTTTTGCAGAAGTCCTACTCCGTATATACCGCATGCCTTTGGAAGCAACTCCCTAATCCTATCCAGAGAAGTCCTTCCCTAAAGTCCTTTAAATCCTACTGAGAACGATTCCGACAGAGTTTCAAAATATTGCAACTGCACTTAATTTTTCTTTGCTTTTAACTCATCTTAATATATGTATATCTATCTAGTTTATATATCCAAGGAGTGAATCAAAGTGGTATGGTGGTGAAAATAGGTGACTTGAATGTAAATTGCCTACTGTACGCAGATGATGCAGTGCTCATTGCATCGTCAGAATGCGAGTTGCAAGCTTTAGTCACCACTCTGAAAGAAGGATGTGAAAATAATGGCCTAAGCCTGAATGCGAATAAGACAAAAGTTCTGGTTTTTGAAAGAGATAAAAAAAAGGACAGAATGACCGTAGTGTAAATGGTAAGATATTAGAACAAGTGAATGAAGTGGTATATTTGGGAAGTATGTTCAGTAGCGATAGCAGATATGAGACGGATGTGGAAAGGCGTATTGCTGCCGGTAACAAGGTTAACAGAGCCTTAACTGCATTGATGAGACGGCGAAACGTCAGCACAGCTGCACATTTGGACGTAAACAATACAGTGTTCTTACCGACACTGTTATACGGCTGCGAAACGTGAGTATTACTGAAGAAGAATGAAAGAAATATAACTGACTGTCGTAGAGAGCCTCTTCGTTGGATATGCGGAGTCGGTTTAGCTGAACGAATCCGCAGTGAAGAGATACACAGAATGGCAGATATTAGCGAGGATGTCATGGTGAGAATGAAGAAGAACGTGCTTAACTGGTTTGGGCACGTCGAACGAACGAGTGATGAAAGAATGACAAAAAAGATTTATGTATTTCTCTTTTAATCGAACTATTCGATATTCATGCGCCTCTTAGGCCTATTAAATTAAAACATCTCCCTGCTCCGTGGTTGACTAAGGATATTAAGCTACTCATGGCCAAACGCAATAATGCAAAGTCTAAATACAAGAAAAATCCTACTAATGAAAACTTGCATAAGTACAAAATACTACGAAACAGATGTAATAAGACTTGCAGAGATGCTCGGCGTAGCTACATTCATGCATCCATTGATAGCAGCAACTCTAAAAAAACATGGAAATTTCTGGACGCGATGGGTATAGGTGGCAGGCGTACAAAACATTCATCTTTCATAAGCAACTGCATGGATTTAGAAAGCCTAAATAAGTTTTTCTCAACTGTCAATCAGATGGATAGTAATACTAAAATCAAAACCCTCCAATCACTATCACTACTTCCTGATCCTTTAACTACTCCCTTCCTATTTACATCTATTACTCCAGAAGAATTACGAAGGCATGTGATGGCTATTAAATCTGATGCGACAGGTAGCGACAACGTAAGCCGACGCATGATCTTGTTAACCCTTAATTCAGTTCTTCCTATATTATGTCACATTTTTAACTGCTCCTTATCCTCTTGCGAATTTCCTGATGCTTGGCGTCATGCACTAGTGATCCCTATTCCAAAAATATCCAACCCCACTTCCTTTTCAAACTATCGTCCAATTTCCATACTTCCTTTCCTTTCCAAAGTACTTGAACGCATTGTGCACGACCAGTTATACCTGTTCCTATATAAAAACANGTATGTATGTATGTATGTATGTATGTATGTATGTATGTATGTATGTATGTATGTATGTATGTATGTATGTATGTATGTAAATATGTATGTATGTATATATGTATGTATTTGTATGTATATGTTTTTATATTGGTATGTATGTACTTTTATGTTTGTTTAATATTATTATTTTGTTTTTTTTTACTATATTAAGTAATACTTTTTGCGCCTGACTGTATTCTCTTGCATAAAGTCCTGCACTCTTAATGGTTGCCTGTAAGAGATCATTTGTAGTGATAAGGTCGCCATTGCACATGCTAATTTAAGTACCTACATATGTACCTACATAAGTACCTACATGTCCCTTTCTTTTATGTAAATTGTGTATTTTTTCATGTGCAATAAAGTATTATTATTATTATTATTATTATTTATGATGGAAAAGTGAGTGGTAAGACAGGTAGGAGGAGACCTCAGTTGACCTTCGATACAGTATCAAAGATACTGGAGGAAGGTCACGTAAAAAGCATGAGACCTCTTCGGAGGCCATGTTTGAAGAGGTTGATGAAAGTGGACGAGACGAAAGATGTATGTAGAGACCGTAGCGTTTGGCACTCCATTCCCTCTGACTACCCCGCTAGGGACAAAGCGTGAAGTTAAGTTTAAGTTACTTTCTATATGTATTATTTTATATGTTTTTTTTTATGGAAAAGACAAGGCAAACGAGCGTTCGGTTCACCTGATGGTAAGTGATTACCGCCGCCCACGACCCCGTGCAACACCAGAGGAATTACATGCACGTTACCGGCTTTGAAAATGGGTTGGGCGCCGGAGCCCGGCATTACCTGATACGAAACACAGTGGCATAAAGCCACTACTTGACGCCGGTTTTAAATGCCGGGGGTGGTAATGATCCGGTCGAGTCTGTCCATGTGTGTTGCCATTGCTGGCGACGTGACTCTACCATACGACTAATGTAGTCGCCTCTTACGACACCACCCGTACCAGGATGATTCTATTCTAGGCCGGGATCACACGGCACAAAATATATATTTACAAATATCATGTTTTTCAGTTATATTTTGTCAATTTTTTTTACTGATAATTGCACTATACTCTCCCCGCTGTTTGATATATATCCACTTCCACTGGTTGAAAAAATTTCTTATAGAAATAAGCCCATCCATGTCAACTAAATTCTTAATTTTATATTTCTGTATTTTTTGTTTTGTGCAATAAAAAAAATATATAAAAACCATAATTATTATGTGCATTCAGTTGAGTCTCTTTTAAATATTTACAGAGACTTGAGATTGTAAAATTATATAGGAAAAGACTGGATAAACCGACAATGTGGTCAGAGCGACCAAAAAAAGCTGTTGTATACGAGAAGTAGGGAGACGATCCTCGTAGAGAACCTTAGGGAAGTATTCAGGATGAAAAAGGTGAGATAATTATGATAAAAAAATATACATAGACAAATAATGTTTTTCTATTTTGTAACAATAATTTTGAAAGAAACAATCCACACTCATATTTCTTCTTATTGTTTACAACTAATAACGTGTTGTAAATTAATATCCAATTCCATCCCGCAGGTGAAATTGTATGATAATAACTACAAAAGTGAAAAGTGCACCAATTATCTGAAAAGCAATAATAATGTACAGCATCACGATATTTAAAAAATACCAAAATTAATGTGCTTTTCGAGAACGTATAATAGGTATTAGAATTATTTAAACAATGTTTTTTTAGCTTCACGATTATCCCGCGGATAGGAAGGTAAGCAGACGACACCTACCCACCATGCTATGTACGGGCTATAACGTGCCTGTAATTGTACTTTCGCTCCTCACTTTTCATCGAATTCTGTAAGTATTGCGTAATGAGTAGGGGAAATCAACCCCGCGAATTGCCTCGTTACCAGCGAGGCAATGAACTTAACTAACTTAGCTTCACGCTTTATCCCTAGCGGGGTAGTCAGACAGAATGGAGCGCCAAACGCTACGGCGTAACATGTAATATTTTCATTGCCTCGCTCATTGCCCCCGTAGCGAGGCAATGAAAATATTAAATATTTAATTTCCTCGAGTGGGAATCGAATCCACGACCTGTCGTATTTACAGTCGCACGCTATGCTTGCGCCACTACTGACCTCAAAAAAGATATTATATTAAATATTTACCGCTACTAGTCCATTTCTTCTGAGAGAACATATGCCAAGTGGAGAAAAAACAGGCAAATCAATTATTAATTGACGACAGAAGATAAAAAGTTCTTCTCGATTATAATTCTTATTTGTCATCAAAATCAAATAGCTAAGCCGCGATTTCAGTGCCTGAAGCTGTAATATGATAGATATAGCTATAACTCATATATAGGCACTAAAAATAGAAATATTGAACGAAAGCTGAAAAATGTAAATATAAATTTACTCAGCGATTATGTTTTTATATCTAAGGAAGCCCATTTCTTTAGTCTATACGATGCACAAGTTATAAACATTCGAGCAATAACATATAATTCTGAGATATTTTTTTTTTGATTCTGATGATTAGTGGGTTCCTCTATTATACAAACCAAAAATATTAATATCAGAAATAACCGATCCTCCGTTAGTAAAATTCTAATCTTCAAAACAAAGTACAATCATCTACAAAAACTAAAAGACCGCCATCATTTTTGTAGCACATTACCTTTTATTTTGTTAACCTTTAAGTACCAACGTGTAATTTTCGTAACGTTAGTACCGACGTGAGGCATGAGAGTCCGCGTATATAATATCGTTTTTTTTTTGAGAAAGGTATGTATTATATATTTGTAAATATTTGAAAATAGCACTAAATTAAATATTTATTTGCAGAATAACAAAAAATTGTATTTCTGACTAGCAACTAATATGTATAACTGTAAGAAAAAAAATTGTAGGAACATGGGTTTATGTTTCTATATTTTTTTTTGTTATTTTATCTTCTGAAAAAAGAATGTCCATAGTTCAACACTTTAAATTCTGAGCACAGTCAGGGCACGTTTTTTGGCATACTGCAAACGTAATTTTTGCACGAACGGCGTCTAACTGTCGACTTTTTTTTGAGAAATTATGTTGCCACGACAGACTTGGTCTTTCATGTCTTGACTTCTTCAGTTACATTTTCACTTGTTTTAGGCTTATCAGAACCGAGTACCCCTGTGAAAGTAATTCCAAATGATTTTTTTTATAATCATATCTTTACCAATTTGTCTTTCCACATTTACATCCTACATAATATAAAAATTAAGAGACTAATATCCAAAACCCAGTAAAACATTGTCAATGGTAAAGAATTGTAAGTATGTTCATCGTCGCTTTCAGGTGATGTGGTTGAGTTTTGCCAGTATTAGAGATATCATTACCAGTATATTTAAAACCTCGCCAACGTTGTCAAACTTAATGTATATAATTTTGATTTTTTAATGGCTGTAAGCCTATCTCACAAATATTTTGGTAGTTTTTTAGAAAACGTATAAATATAACGTACGTCTTTCTTAAATGTGGAATAATACTTTAAAAAATGTGAAAAATATATTGGTTATTATCGCAAGTCCCTGATGTATCCATAGTTTAAAATATATATGTGAAAATAAAAGTTTACTATAATAAATCAAAAAACAAAAAACTTACGTAACTACCAACGTGAGGCTGTCGGAGTTTTAAAACGTAATTATTTATTAAATACGCGCCTCATAATAATACTCCCTATTCTGATGTCAACGTAAGCATTGACCATGCAGCTACTTACAAGCGGGGATTGCTATTTTGCGGAGAAAGGGTTAAACTAACAAGTACAACACCCGCCGGTGCCTCTCAGACTGCACGTTGGTACATAAAGGTTAATAATAAGAAGATAATAGCAGACGTTCAGTGGCAATGCGACAGTAGGTATTGAAACAAGTAATTACGCTTCTAAAACTTTCTTGCTATACTTAGTCTGGCCATAAATATTGTTACAATTAAAAATAATATTTTTGTTCTGTATAAATTTAGAATATGTCATTTTTATACGATTGTTTATTGTGTTTCTTTATTTTCGTGCCAATATATTGTAAAACATTTTGTGATATTATATTAAAATAGAGTGAGGTGATAAAGAGAAACGAACCGCTGTGATTGTATTACATAAACTAGGCAAGGAGCACAATTAAAATTTGCAAAATCCTTCATACTCTTGGTGTTAGTCAAATGTTTGTGTACTGGGCTATTGATATGTATAATAAAACTTCTGTTTGTGACAGGAAAAGATCTGGCCGTCCCCGTAGTTTTAGTACGAAAAAGGTGATAAAAGCAAACCGAAAGTAAATGATTTTATCTCGGGAGATGAAGATAGAACCATGTGGCGTATTTTAAAAAATGATTCAGGACTTGCAGCCTATAAGTGATGCACTGGTAAGTTTTAAGTAATCATTTAAAAAAGAATAGAGTGGTAAAATCAAGACAACTACTTGACTACTACTACAAATGAGAAAATTTTTACAATTGAGTCATATTTTAACAGACAAAATTACCGTATTTATGCAGAAAGCTCTAAAGAAGCTCCCTAATTAGTCAAAAGAGCACACCGTGCGTATTATCCGACTCAATGATGTTTGGTGGGGTATTGGATATGATGGAGTGAATAAGCCATGTTTTCCTGAAAAAATATCAAAACATCGGCAGAAATGTATCAAAATACTATACTTCTTTTTTTTTGTGTGTTTTTATGCAAGTGGTGTACAAATAAAGAATAAATAAAATAAATACTTCTCCGTAGATCGATTCGCAGCGACTCGGCTGCTATTTTCTTAGACATAGCCTTCGACACGGTCTGGCACAACGGCCTGCTCTTCAAACTCTGTCATATGGCACTGCCAGACTCTCTCATTCACATCATTGACACACACATCACAGGTATTCCTGATCTGTCGAATCGCACGTTCCGATACAGATTAGAAGGGACACTATCGTCCTCTCTCTGTTATCGTCCCGCGTATAGATAAAGTCGAATTTGCAATTAATGCCGATGACACCGTCCTTTGCACCACGGATCGCTCCGCTTGAATCCTAGCCGAAAGACTGCAGCAAGATTCCATAGATTCTAAACTCTCTTTCCAGCCGCACAACACGTATATCAGAAACAAGGCTACATATGTCATGAGCAGGCTGTACTCACTCATTTGCAAGCGGAGTAAAATGTCACTTCGAAACAAGCAATTACAATTTCATTATATACAATGTCAATTGCACAAAACTTGTATTCGTTCCATTATGACCTATGCCTGCAAACGCCTAGCCAAGTGCGAGCGTACGTACGAGCGTGCAGACTCCTCCCACTGCAATCCACTCATTGTCAAAGCGTGTAAGTACGCTCCCCATCCACAGCCACATCTTCAACGCCGTCACAGCGTCCTAGATCCCAACGATCCAGTTACTGCCACAAGCGCCCAGTACATAGGCAGGATTCATTCCTCAGTCTCACGACACACCCTCACCGCCGGCGGCGAAGCCAGTTCTATCTCACGCGAGTTACTCTCGCTCCTTCCCGCCCGGTGACGCTGTCAAGACCAGTCCAGGGCAACAGCAATAAAGTCCAATCGAAAAAACATATATTTCTTGAGAAAGTAATTAGGCCCATTAAGCCCAAGCCATAGCTAGGTCATAAAGCTCGTTTCACCCAATCTTAGTTAAAAACGAAATTTCTGGACTTCAGACAGACAGAACAGAACAGAACAGAGCTGAAAACTGGCCGTCATCTGATCTTAATTCGAGTTTTTGAGAGTAAGGCTTGCTCTTAGCACCACGATAACTTGCAGTCCCTAAAACAATCGTTACGAGCGGCGATAAAAAAATCCCATAGAAAAAGTGCATGCTTCTATTTATAACTGGCCTCAACGTTTAAAAGACTGTATTGTAGCCAATGGAGATCACTTCAAATAAGCTTCATGTATATATTTTTATATTAATGTATTAAACTAACACAATGTATTATAATAAAAATAAATGTATGTACAATAAAAAAAATCTTTGTAACAATATTTATGGCAAGAATTAAATATTTAAAATTTGTCAAAAGGTCTCTGAAATATAAAAAAATAAATCAAAGCGTTCTTACGTCATGATTTTCTTAAGTCTATCTATATCTTTGTAAAAAAACTTGAATGCTGACCGATTTTTTTCTGAAATAATATTTTTTCGGATTTTTTGATCGTATTCTGTTTTCACATAATTGTTGTTAATGCATCAGAATAGAACATTTAAAAAAAAATACTTTAATATAATGTAAAATACAAAAATATATCTTCTAAATTTACTTATACAATAATTCTTTTTTTATACAATACATCGATAAACGAGAAAAACAATTCAGCAATAAATGAACCTTCCTCTCGGACATGGCCGAGCCAGCTATAGCTTGAGAAGTGTAATAATAAGATTATTTTTTTCGTTAGATACTATTGTATATGTCTATTTACCTCAGTATCGGTCTGATTGCAAGGTTCTATCAAGAGTACAAGTGCTGCTCCTCTGTAAATAATCCAAAGGACCTCTACCGCAAAATCGATGTATGTAGCGGGCACGATATTGGCAGGCCCTACAAATTTAAAAATATATATTTTATATTTGGAAACTACGTTGCACGTATGCATACTTATAATATATATTTTCCATTTGGGTCCCTTAAAAGTAGATTTAGAGTTTTATATTTTTGCGTTGCATTTTTTAACCAGTTCTTTATTTGACTTTACAGAAAGAAAATAAAAAACGGAGCGTTATACTTTCTTTGAGCAATAGAAACTTACTCACCTATATAATTAAAATCTAAATACGGTATAGATGACACAATAAGATACAATGAGTCCAGCAAGTCTAAAACTTTGTAACTTAATAAAAGGAAAATGAAAACACTTTCGTGTTTGTCTATCTTTGTAATTAGTTTACAAATAGACACATAGATCTGACAGAGACGTCGAAAAGAAATGTATCTTCTTTGGGAGACTATTATGTTGTTGAATTCTGAAAATGAAAATTATTATATTGAGGCCGGTCGTGGCGCAGCGGCACGAGGTGTGACTGCAAAATCGACTGGTTGTGGGTTCGATCCCCACTCGAGGAGATGAAATATTTACTTAAATTTATATTTCCATTTCTTCGCTCTGGTGTCGAGGTTAAGCGCGGCGTTGAGTTCTGCCACTCAACACGCAATGCCTCCAGAATTCGGCAGAAAGTGGGGAACGGAGTGTCTTAACACTAGGTTCCCTCTGCCTACCCTGCTGTGTGCGGGATACAGCGTGAAGCTGATTTAATTTTTATTTTTTTTTTAAATTATTATACACATTATTTAAAGCAGTGTTCTAGAAAAAGTAGTCTACTGGCAGAAAAAAAACAACACATTTCAGAAAAGTTTAATTTGAAGCCACCACAATCACGAAAGCACTGTTCAGTGATAGGGTAGATGAGCATGAGGACCCCTTCTAGAACTATAAATAGATAAACACGTTGCTCAGTTCATTTTCAAGTTTACCACATGCTGCATGCAGTAATGATCCTTAAGCTATATAAAAATATTTTTACAAGTCTCAAGCATTACAATCTTCTAATATATTAAATTTTGAGTGACCTGATGGTTTTTGATATATTCGTATTATAATTCTTACCGTAGTCCCATTTGCAGTTCCAAGATTGTAAGCGATCGTTAAAAACACGTATCGTCGCATTCAATAAATACACAACGAAAGCAAATTGCAACTGTATAAGTATATGAATGCTGAATGCTAAGAAATAGAAAAATTGCATTATGATGACCACCACTGAAAAAATACTTTTAAGTTTATATTTAATCTTTTGATTTGACTATCAATCAGTTACCCAAGTTACATATACCTAGATGCTCAGCTTAGGTTGCTTGTCTTATCTATTTAACCTCCTGGCGCCTTGCGTTAATTACATAAGAAATAAAACGGAAAAATCTGACACCGTCATGTAATGAAATTTGCCCAAACTATTACTGTGGTTCGGCACAATAAATGTTTGCCCACTTTTTTAAGCTATGATTAATTAACAAAATTACATGACATTATTTATTTTCTCATTATAAATGAGTGTTGGCGTCACGGTCCATAACACGTGGTTAGTAATTTTATTGTTTTTATTAGAATTATAGAAATTCCCTAATGGTATTTATGTATAATTCGTTTATTTGGATTAGCTTTGTCACATATTTAATAATAGTCATTAAAATTCACTTAACATATAAGTAATTGCTCATCATTGTTTTATGTCATACAGGTATCAAATGAGTTCCCAATTACTAAGAGAATAGAAGGAATCCCAGTGTAATATGCCATCGCTGGCGACGTGACTCTATCGCATGTGAGAGTGATTCTATTTTAGGCCGGGATCACACGGCATACGGTCGGCACATTGATTTTTTGAAGGTTGATTGTTTTTTTTTATCTTTTCCGATACTCACCACTCTTTTTGTCAAACATTACATCGAGTATCCTTTGACATATAAAAATAAAGGCTATAACAACTATTGATAGAAGGTAAGTCCAAACTATTGTTTTAGATTTTTTTATCTTTAAGTTCAAATAACTGTTTTTTAAAGCCTGATTTAACTGAAAAAAAAATTAGAATATATTAAAATTTACCAGAACTCGATTTTTTATAAAGTTAATGTTAAGTACTTAATAATTTCACTAACCATATAAAAGTGCGAAGTAATATTTTTTTGAATAAAATATTAAAAGAATACTCAAAGCCATACACTGTATTAACATTATCGCCACATATCTGAACTTTTTTTTTATATTCAGGTTAAGGCGACAGATTTATTCTATAAACGTGCAACACTGAACAGATAAGAAGAGAGCAGCTTCTGCTAATCAAATGCTTTTTTCATGCCAGGTGAAAAAATATGATTCATTAAGCCGAGCGTGCGACCGAGCAAGCAAGAGCGCAAAACAAACAGAATAAATAGAGAGACATGATGGGCGTAAGCGTTCGTTTTTCATTGTCACTGTTACTTGCAATTAAATAGCACATCGTAATTTGTAAATCATCTGTAAAATTTAAATAAATAATATTTAAATCAACTAGGACAAACAAATAGTGAATCGACTTTACAGACAACTAGTTTTTTTATGTTGTTTGAAGTTTAACTTATTGACTTTGACGAGACCTCCGCAATAAAAGACTTACTCTCTATTAGAACATGAAAACAGTCCAGTTTATGTTAATTGTATATAAATGTACATGTAATTTTTATATTCCGATAAATGAAATATTTTAGAACGTTTTGTGGCTTCCACAATTTGGTAAATCCCGTCAATAAAGTTATTTATAAAAAACCTACTTCAAGATTATACTTATCTGATTATATAATTTTAATTAATTAAATAAGAAACAAATAAGAATAATTTAAGAACAACTATCTAAATTAGTGAGTCTTCATAATTATATTATATAATGTAGGTGTGACGTCGGCTGGCAAGCGCGGTGCATTCCTTGCTTAGCCTAAGCCAGTTTATTCTGCTTTTTAACAATCGGCTTACAACTCTTGTACAAGCATCGTCAGATATTTAATCTATATCTATACTCATAATAAGTCGTGGTGTCTGGACTTGGAAGATATAAAAGAAAAAATCAAGCACTTCTCTCCCCTGGGCTATCTTCCTGAGTTAGGTAATATTAAGAATATTATTCTTTGTTATAATCGTTTTGTCTCTGCCATATTATCTGCAGCTGACTTGCATAGCCCTAAAAAACAATCCATTCAGAATTGGATGCATTTTAATACGTGGTGGGATCAGGAATGCTCTGATTCTGTCAATCGGCGAACGTCTGCCAAGAAGTCATATGCAGCATAAATGATTATGGAGAATTACATTGAGTACAAGCCCAAAGATGTGAAGCTTAGAAAATTGACTGAGAAAAAGAAAAAAAAATTGACGGATCAATTTTTGTGAATCTCTTAGTCCTTTTTTGCAAAATCAATCAAAATAAAGTACGATTTATTAACGATTAAATATAGATAACTAAACTAAAATAATTAATCCATTTTTAGGATTCTGTACCTCAAAAGGAAAAACACGGAAACCTTATAGGATCACTTTGTTGTCTGTCTGTCCGTATGTCTTCTTGATTTCACTTGAGATCGCTTTGAGGTATCAAGCTAAAATTAATGTCAGATATATATTCAGGTTTACAGTTTCTTGGAGCATAGAAATTAAGATTCTAATACTAGGCAGTATACAATGCAGAGATAGGAGCATTTATGTATCGTTTTTCTTCAGTTTGTCGAAATTTAGGACAAAGTAAAATCTTATAATACAAATAAATGAAAAAATCCGAAAAGTAAAAATTTATAGATATTTCATAGAAAAAAATTATTACAAACTTAATTTTTTAACTTTATTTGGCTATAAATTAATATTTATCTAAGCCTATAAAGTGTTTCCATTGGGAAGCACTTTATTGCACAATTTCGATTACATAATCCTTAAATTGGCACAGAACCCTTGGTGAGTGAGTTCGACTCGCGCTTGGCTGGTTTTATCGTACATACACAAAAAACGTCAAGCGGGTAAGGAATGAAAATGTATGTGAAACAGTAAAAAAAGAAAAAGAAAATCGTTGACGCAACGCTGTTCTGGATAATATAAGGGTTATGCCGAGAAGTGGACAATAAATCAGAGCATATCAAGCTACATGTTTCAATTATCCCCGTGCTTATACGTAACAGTGGCGACGATCTATCTACCCAAGCTTAAAATAAAATTTTCAAGAAATTCCTGAAATTTCAAAATGTCACATATTGGCTTACTGTTGCAATTTTACCACAATTGGTCAGGAAGTGAGAAGAAAATAAAAAAGCCACTGAATTGTATTACTAAGTATGGACTTACTTTTTGTATATAACTTAAGTAGCTCATTATTAGCTTGACTTTATTTAGTCCTCGAAAACTCATAAAGAGTATTACTACATCATGAAAAATACTACGTATACCGTATAGTACCACTGATAATTCAGTTCGCATGCGTATACCTTTTTCTGGGTCCAATATGCCAGTAACATATACATACACCGTAAAGCATATAATCCCTAAAAATAAAAATTATTATGAATATGAAACGATATATGTTTAACGCTTCTTTAGTGCTACAGTGACTTAATTGCAGTTTTCCTTAAAAATAAGTATCTCAATTTCAACATAAATCTTTTACAAACTTTCATTGCGTCTCCAGTAATATAAAAAAGTGCAAATTAAGTTATTGTTGCACTAAATAAGTGTTATTATGATGACTTACAGATAATAAATAATAAAACGGAACTTATAATTCCGTATTTTTTCGATGCTGACACTTGGTAGCAATTTACTGTTGCTGTCATGTTAAATTCTTCAGATATTCGAGCTGGTGTTATGTTTACTGGTGCAACTCCAAAAATTCTTGATAAACGAAGCACTCGTCCCATTTCTCTTGTCACTAAACATTCTTCACATTTCGTCATAATTTCAAGCTATAACTAAAGAATATTTTGATGAGACCTAAGTATTAATATGTTATCTGATTAGATCAAAGATTTTTAGAGTCCGAAAGCTGCTAGCTGGGTCACATGTGGCGTACAACTTGTGATATTTCTTACATTCAGGCATTTTTGTACACAGATTAACTATTAATAGTTGATATGGCTTGCTTAACAGCTGGATAAGGTGACAGTAAATGTGACAGTAGTAAAGGTGAAAGTTTGCGCACACCTTACGCATCGGATAAATAAAGAGATCAATAAATTCGTAACTTTGATGTTACAATCTTAAAGTAACAAACTTGTTCAATTTTAAGATTTGAGTTAGGTAGATTTACACATTGTACTATACTACGTAATATTAAACTTTGAGTCGTAAGAAATGGAAGAAAAACGTTAATATACTTAATTAATTATAAACTTTGTTTTAAAACCAACCATCGAGACAAGAAACTTAATAAATATTCGTATACCATGAGCAAAAGACATCAAATTTTAATAGTCGCTACTAGCAAGTAGTCTTTCTGATATGATTATCAGAAGAAATTAGTATGTAGAGTGTTTTTGTCAGCATCACTTTAAATAAAACCACAGTTTTAACTACTGTATAAAGGCCTAATCCATTTTTTTTCCCAAAAATTGAAAAGTGATTTTTTCATACAAAATAAATAATAAAATTATCGTTGTAAAATAAAACGCCGTTTGTCAATAACGACACACGCAGACATAAACCTATTAAAGGGAAACCGCCGCATACGCCTTATTCCGAAATCGAGTCTTAAGTATAAGCGGCAAAGTTCAAAGCTATTTAACCTTTAGTAGTTAGTAGTTTTATCCACCCTGTAGAAAAAAGTGATCAAGACGACGAAACCATTCCATACATAATGCAAAGCGAAATTAGAAGATTACTATCCAAAAAGCAGGCCAAGCACCCGGAGGAGATAAGATAACAAATAAATTGCTAAAACTTACCCTTAATCCTATATTTGAACCATCCTATATTTCATCATTTGATGAAAAACTAGAAAGTGAACAAATACAGTCAAAATGGACGTCATCTACCATAATACTTATACATAAAAAGGGGAATAAGAATAACATAAATAACTATAAACCATTAGTCTTATGTCAAACCCGTGCAAAGTATTCGTCAAGATCATGTTAGAGTGGTAAACTAAGTACTAGACAGTAACCTACCTAAAGAACAAGCAGGATTAAACCTTAAGTATATTTAAACATCATTGATATATCAGGCAAAATAAGTATATTGGACTAATAAAAAAGATCTGTGCCAATATGACAGCCAAGGTTCAGCTAGGAAGATCATTAATATAGTAAAATAAAAATACACTTAATATTTTCTGAATCTTGAGTCAGAGAATAAAATTATTTTTATTTCGTTTCAATTCGTTTCGTTTCGTTTCATTTAATTTATTTTATTGAAAACAGCATATTAGTATATGTATTATCTGTAAAAAACTTACCAATTTAAAATATAACCTAAAATCGTCTAATCTGTATTAGAAAAAATCTAATCTGTCAGATATCCTCATCAAAAGTACTTATGCAAGAAAGCTGTGACTAATTGGCAAGTTTCGTATGCAGAAATTTAAAATTAACTATAACGCTTGTTTTAAACAATCCATTAGTGTGGTGTATGTCATTCTATCTTTTACACACAATGCACAGATCAATACAAGTTATAACTATAATAAGTTCTTTGATTTTTACGATTATTACACATTTTAAATGATTCATTTAAAATGATTCATTTTAAATGATTCATTTAAAATATGTAATAATCGTGAAAATCAAAGAACTTATTCTGTGAACCAGTACGGACTGGAAAACCCGAATAAAATACGTCGATTTGAGTATCTAAAAACAAAACGTGCAAGATATTTAACATCGATTAATTTCTGAAAAACGCGCGCAAAATAAATATAATTAATATAAAATTAGACAAATTCGTAAGTACCAAAATCTCGAATTAAAATCCAAACGGAAAAATGTCTATGGTAACGCCGTAACCTCTAACGCCCAGTATTAATAACCTATCTCCAACGTCAATCTTAGATTGTTTCATACATCTGTCCAATCTCTAGATTGGATAGATATATGAAACAATCTAAGATTGACGTTGGAGATAGGTTATTAATATTGGACGTAAACAGACAACACAAACGTCAGTTGTCAATCTGTCAAAACAAACTTTCGATAATTCGACTATTGAAGTATTAAATAAAGGTTTTAATTTTGCGCCTGCGCCTAGAAAAACGTCTTCAACGTTTGTTACTATTAAACCAGATTTTGAAGGAAGATTGTGAAGTTATTCGTCAAGATATATCAACTTTACTGCGCCTTAGTAAACCACCTAAGTCAAATCTTTCTCGTGATAAATCTCGGGCTCTTAGTAAGTTACGGAAAAATGAGGATATTACAGTTCTCAAAGCTGATAAAAGTAACGCGACGGTTATAATAGACACCGACGAGTATATACAAAAAATATCAATATTGCTATAGGATCAAAAAACTTATAAAATTGTTGACAAAGACCTTACAATAAAAATACTTAAAAAGACATCCAATTTAATCAAAAAACACGCGAAAACATTACATCTCGACATTAAATCTCTCGTGCTTAGCAGTGTAAAACCTCCAAAGTTGTATGGGTTACCAAAAATACACAAAAAAGATGTACCTCTTCGACCAATAATAGTCTGGCTGACTATTGGTCGAAAAGGTACATCTTTTTTGTCGATACGCCAACGTATAAGCTGGCTCAACATGTCACCAAAGTACTTTCTCCACTGCGTGGTCACACAATATCTTATGTCAGGGATTCTTGCCATTTTGTTAGCGGACTGAAAGATCTTAAGCTAGCTAACAATGAAATCATGGTCAGTTTTGATGTCCGGTCGCTGTTCACTAGTATTCCCATCAAGGACTGCAACAGATTTGTCAAGAGGAAGCTAGAGGATAGCAATATGCCTATAGAATATGTTGGAACACTGCCTCACATCTGGATATCTTATGTTCAATCAAGAATTCTATTTACAATTAGATGGCATTGCTATGGGTTCGCCTGTGTCCCCGGTAATAGCAGATATATACATGGAAGACTTTGAGGAGATGGCTCTTAGCTCTGCACCCTGTCTATCTAGGATATATAAGCGGTACGTAGATGACACTTTTACCGTTTTACCTACGGACAATATCTATATATTCCTCAACCACCTCAATTCTATTAATGACAATATTAAATTTACAATAGAATTACAGGCAAATAATTCCCTAGCTTTTCTTCATGTCTTAGTCATAAGAAATCTCAATGGCACGATAGGCCACACAGTATATAAGAAACCCACGCACACCAATAGATACCTCAATGGTGAATCTCACCACCACCCTACACAGTTATCTGTAAGTGTTGGCAATTAAAACGTATGAAATATAATTTTATCAGAAAATAAGCAGCTTTACGCTGTGTGACGCATATGACAGGGTAAAGGGAACTAAATTAAAACATTTCGTTCTCCTCTTATTTTTTGCCTACACTTAATTTCTTAAAAAAAAAGTCAGAAATACAAGTGCATAATATCGATTATATTAAAGAGTAGAGCAGTACCTCCTGTATATAAAAATTAGGAAGGTTTACATAAAACTGTAAATGACAGTAGTTGATGGAAAAATATTTCTCGCTACTTAAGCAAATAAAATTAAGTTTTTGAAGTATTATGTTACTTCGAAAAACACAGCATTGATTGAAGAAGCAGTTTCTTAATTTCGCATTTTTACATAAATAAGTGGTGCAACTTACCAAATAAGTCTTCGATATAATTTCCTCTCTTTCACTTCTGCAGTTTCGCTCCCGATTTATTTCCTGTAGTGGCGCGTTGTCATGTGTGATTCACAACGTCTTATAATTTTGCCGCGATCGGATGCAAAATTTATAAATAACAAAAATTTCTTTGAAAGATTTGATATTAATGATTAATTATGTGTAAAATATTTTTATATAAAAGAGTTTAGTTTATATTTGTGTTGTGTCTCGTAAAATGAGCGTATATAATTCAGAAGTACAGGAAAAGGTACCAGACTTGATATAGACAAGTAAAACTGAATGTACATGTATTATAACCTGATGGCAAGGTGCTAATGTGATAGGCTAAAAGTACACAAGACAACTGTTACTATACATTGTACTTATAATTTTCATGTAGCGGCGCGGCATGCAGTGGTAGCAATCCAACTCTCCTAAAGACAGATTGGAGTACATAGTAGGTAAACGTGCCAGTAAAAGAGCTGCAGCCAAAGCCTGCAGTTAGAGTTTGTCACCATTGTATGATAAAGTTGAAACTGTGGAGAGGCAGAAGTTCATTTACAAACGGCGCGTTCCGGGGATAAAGCGACGTAAGATATCGCAAAATGTATTTGGATCAGAGATTCTCAGGGCACGCTGCTCTTTAGTCATGCCTCTGTAAAGGAGAGGTGGAGAAGCTACTTCCAGGACTTGCTAAATACTCAGCACCCATGCAGTCTTCATTACGACCCACCGCCTAACCTCGGACTTATTGCCCCAATAACCTTTGACGAAACTCGTAATTGCCTTCGACGCATGAAGAACGGAAAAGCGGTGGGACCTGATATTCCGATCGAAGCGTGGAAATCGTTGGGCTCTCTTGGTGTGGTCATGCTTACTATCCTTTTTAACCATATCTTGAACACTGGAAAGATGTCACTAGTGGCGGCTCAGCTTCATTACCCTTATTTACAAGGGAAGGGGCAGTATTCAAGATTGTGGTAGTTATAGGGGCATTAAGCTTATGAGTCATACCTTGAAGCTCTTCGAGCGGATGATCGACCTTAGGCTCCGCCGCGAGTGTACTATCTCTGATTCTCAATATGGATTTCAACTCTTGTCCTGAACCAGCCTTTAAGTCCGAAAAATTCAGATGCCTTGGATCCGTTATGCATGAGTCTGGAGGCATCGATCACGATGTCTATAGCCGGATAAGCGCTGCTTGGGCCAAATGGCGGGAAACGGAAACCAGTGTGGTCTGCGATCGCAGGATACCGCCCAAACTCAAGGGTCTGATATGAAAGAGCATCATCCGACCGGTTCTTTTATACGGCAGCGAATTTCACGCTGTATCCCGCACACGGCAGGGTAGGCAGAAGGAACCTAGTGTTAAGACACTCCGTTCCTCACTTTCTGCCGAATTTTGGAGGCATTGCGTGTTGAGTGGCAGAACTCAAAAATAAAGATTTTATGATGAAATAATTTAAAAAATCACCAGTAAAATTTTGTTACACAGTATTGGTACGAAATATTTTATAAAGATGAACAGTTTTATTTAGATTATTTGAAAAACTTAATGTTTTATAAGAAATTAAAAATCAACTTTTAAAATAGATATATACAGTTAATTTTTTTTAAGATCACGTAGCGTCTACATCCTTTGTCTGCATACATTCTCTTTCACCAGCAGTTAACAAACAGGTCTTTAATCAACGCTGTGTGTTTTGAAGTAACATAATATAGCTGTTTTGCATTACAAGAAAACAGTTATTTTGTGTGTAAAGAAACACAAAAAAAAAACAAAAAACAGTTATTATGTGTGTGAAGAATACAGCGTGATGCTGATTTATTTTATTTTTTATTTAAAAAATATATTAATTTACACTTTAAGTTTAAAAATATTTTTTGTTAATAAGTAGCTTTTACGAAGTTTTGCTTACGCTAATGTTATTTATTGACTATATATATAGCTATTAATAATAATTAAAAGTCGACGAAATAACAAATTTAGATAATATTATTAAACCAAAATACGTACTTACCAAATGAAATGTTCTTATAAATTATGATAAATGTCAATCTTGTTTTCCATCATAATAAAAAATGAATAAACAAACACCAACATTTAAGGTACTGTTTATTTGTCTTATTTGCCTAATCAATTAATATTTGATTAATTCATACACAAATATAATTAATATAATCTTAAATCTCTAAAAAATAATATTAATATTGTGAGGCCATCATGGTGCAGGGGAACAGGTGTGAATTATATATATATATATNAAATCAAATAATCAAACAAATGTAAATAATATCTAATAAACATCTTAATAAAAAAAATAAAAGTATGTTCGAGAAGTATTTTAATTAGTGGCAGTACCATGTACTATAAACTATAAGAATATTTTTTAATTATCTGTGACTGTAATGTGCAAACAGACTATAACTTAGCGGTGCGGCTGTCTTGTTGTTTACTTTAGTTTGACGTCTTTAAATTTTGAGTGATTATTAAGTGTTTTAAATTATTTGGATATTGTTTAATATTAATTTTATCATTGTGATGAATGTGGCATGTGATTACTGAGTATTTGTCTTGAATGTGAAACTATTGTGAAGCTATTGTGTGTCAGTATTTGAGTGTACCATAAAAAATATGATCTTTTAAGACTAGAAACAAACAAATGTTGAGTTTTTAATATTACTTATGATAAAAATATTAGCGATAGTAAAAGGAAAATGCGTCGATGACGATGTAAAAATAATCTTAAATGTAAGTACCTATCTGTCGTAGTTCAACATCATTTTGTGTGTTAAAAATTTTGAATATAATTTTGTGGGTGGTTTAATAAATATGCATTATTTCTAAATAATTTCATAATAAAGGAGATAAAAAAAATTACCTTAAAGTACGATTTTACTAAACAATTTTAATAAGAGTTTTGAACGTTGTTTAGATTCGACTCGTTAGGTTTTCCTTCACACTCGGAACGCAGTGAATTCAGATAACGTCTTAATACAACTGTTCCGTATGGCAAGAAGGAGAAGTGAAATCCGCATCGGTCGTTCCCACCACTATAAGAACGATGCGTCATTCACCCCACTTTCCTAGAAGCTGACAATTAACATTGACAGCTGACAGTGCTGCCATCCTCTGAATACACCCAAGTCAAACAACTTGGCGTTCCGTATTCATACGTCTTGACAAGTCACACGTCCTCGTGTGATGCTATAAGAAAAGGTTATTCCGTATCAAACTATATGCTACAACTATATCGCATGCATTATGTAACTACCTTTATCAATCACTACTTCAATAACTTTTGTTGACGCACTATACAACCATACACGATACCACCTAAATCAACGTATCCTTTTGCTATGAACAATTCTCCGTTATTGCCTTAACATACTCCGTTATTGCCTTCAGTCACTACTGTCACCTAAATCGGGCGACAGTAACTCATGCCACTTAATAAGTAACGATAACCTCAAAAGTCGCCACTGTCACCTAAATCGAGCGACAGTAATTCATGCCACTCAGAAAGTGACGATAACCAAAAGTCTAAATCGCCTAAGCCGAGCGATATGTTATTACTGAGCTTAGAAAACGATACTTAATTACTATTTACACACAGTAGCACCGCCAAAATTTACCTCAACAAAATGTAACAAAATGTAAACAAGTCCATGAAATTGGTCCACGTTATATCGCGAAACGATACTTGAAATAGCTACGCCTGGCTTTTAAGTGCACGGCTCAAAGTCACCACGAGCGGCGGCCCTTCGAGTGATACACATGTCCTCGGTTGTAATCCACGCACGAGCAATCATGTTGTCCTTGTCCGCGTTGATCTCGTGTAACTGGATGTCCATGTGAGCGGTCCCCACACTCATGGCTTCGTACACCCCATTTTAAGTCTTCATTCTATTTTCTTCTGGATTACATCTTACTTCTGATAATGAAGCGGGTCGCGTAGACCTAGGCAGGCAGGTCTGACTCATTTGGTTTTCCTTCGCGTTCGGGAAACATACCATGATGTATCCGGACTGGTGCATAACGGATTCAAGATACTTGAACCTTTTCCGATTCCGGTTTAGGACCTGTATGGATATTTCTAGAGTCCGGAGTGTCGTACGCCATGTAATCATTATCATACATCTAATATATTATCGCAATCTGATCTTAATCATATAATTGAAGCTGTAGGGGAGATTTCAGATAACGATATTGAACAATGTACTGAAGATAGCTCCTTTAAACATATCTGTGTGTCGAAATAAAATTCCACACACAACACTTTATAATTCTAACTTAAATAAAGAATGTAACAATGAAAATAATTTGACTGTTCCGATATTATCGCGTTCGGAATCATTCGATTCGACCCAACATGGCGTTTGGAGATACTAATTATTATTGTAACGCTTTAAGAGAAAGTACTACTATTTTGTCGGATTCAAGCGTGGGATCAAGTCTTTTAGCATCAAGTGAAATGTTATGTCAGATTCATCAAAAACGCATATATCGAAGAAAAGCGTCAATACCTCAAAAACCAATTACTTAGAATAGATCCACTAATAAATGTAATTGGCTAGGCGTAAGAAGAAAGTTACTTGCCAATTTAGGTGAAGATAATATAATATCTCGTTGTGGAAAGCAATAAAAAAAAAACAAATAAGGAGTCCTTGGAAATCTAGCTCTCGATTGAAATGTTCTAAAAAGTTTGATATAGAAACCTCCCAAAATATTTTTAAAACATTTTAGAATCTTGGTGATAAGAAAAAAACAGTTTACACAAGTACAGGCAAGTACAGTATTAATGCTGCAATGAGAGACACTGTAATTCAACATGTAAATAATTTTGCACCTGCAGAAAGTCACTATACACGCAAAGACTCTAATAAAAAATTTTTAGACAGTGAGTTGAATTTGAAAAAGATGTACGATCTTTATGCCATTTGGTGTAAAGATCTAAGCATAACTAAAAAGACAGCTACTTCTTAAATACAATACAAAGATATTGTTAACAACGAATTAAATATTGCTTTTCACGTTTCAAAAAAGGACCACTGTGACATGTCACGCAATGAAAAACAATACTTTCTCGAGCAATGACGATAAACTGAAGCATAAACTATAATATATATAGATAATAAAATAATGCAAGAGAATTAAAAAACATTGATAAGTTTAAGGCTCAGTCAAAATTGTCTGTTATTTGAACGGCTATGTTTGACTTTCAGAAAATAAACAATACTCATCATGGGGAAATTAATGTACTCTTTTACAAAAAATTGAGGTCAGCCGTGGCGCAGGGGCACAAAGTGTGACTGTAAATCGATCCCCACTCGAGGAGATAAAATATTTACTTAAATTTATATTTCCGTTTTCTTTGCTCTGGTGTCGAGGCAAAGCGCGACGTTGAGTTCTGCCACTCAACACGCAATACCTCCAGAATTCAGGAGAAACTGGGGAACGGAGTGTCTTAACACTAAGTTCCCTCTGCTTACCCTGCTGTGTGCGGGATACAACGTGAAGCTGATTTTTTATTCATTTATTTTTATTACAAAAAAAAACTGTCAGTATATAATTTTACTAATTTTGAATAGTGTAAATTGAATTTTACTAATTTAAATAATCTTTAATTTTGAATCAAATTCTTGTTCTGTTTAATGACTGATTATGTCTATTTGAATTAGACCCACGTATAAAGCGACATACAGTCATTAATATATTTAATTTTTACATAAATTTCTAAATATATAGATAGATATTTTGGAATTACTTTTAAAATATCGTAATAATGACACAATGTCATGAAACATTTAGGTAACTCCCATTTAAAAATATTGATTTATTCTTTCCGCTGAATAAACAGATATCTTAGATTTGTCTGACATTATTTTATTTTGATGACACAGTAGAAGCAGTCCATTAGCAGTTTTATTAGGAAAATGTCATAAAATTACATTTTTATAAATACCATTTCATGCTGTGGTAACATATTATTGCAAATATATATTCATAATCTTGTTTATTTTTTTTAAGATCAAGTTGAACCTTTATTCTGCTCCTTTCTTCTGAACCTTTATTCCTGTAAGCCTGCTCGTTTGATATATCGTTTTATACGTGAGGACCGTCGATATATCAATGTAATCTAAAAATACCCAATTGCAAAATTATTTCTCATGCAGATGACACCGCCTTGATTGTTTACGGTAGTAGTTGGACTGAAACACTGAAGTATCGACACACTCCCAATCCGTGGTATATAGTTCCTTTCTCAATTTATAGAATTAAATATACATATTTGTTTGCCTATTAAAATTATAGTTAAGGGCCGGAGATTCACTAATGTTACATACCGCAACGAAAACTAGCCGATGTTCCGTTAGTACAATGTCGTCTGCCACGGTGCACGGATTGATTGTGCGTGACTTTATAAAGATATAATCTAAGTATAATTTTGTAATTGTATTTTTTTAATACGTATATATTCCAAAATACCACATAGTAATCTGTGCTTCGCTCTTACATTCAGATACATATCTGTAATATTGGATGTTACTTTTAGATTTAGGTTCATATCTCCGGCTATTATGACATCAAACGACGAATGCATAGTTTTTAACAATCGTGACAGTTCTGTTACAAAGAGTATTTTATTAAATGAAGGAGGTTTATAAACAACATATATAACAATTTGGTTGGATGGAGTCTAGCCGTTCCCATTATTGAATCAAACATAATATGTAAATGTATAATAGCTTTAAAGTGTGAATTTCAAATAATCTTTTATATAAATAATTATACCACCACCTTTCCTTCTTTTACGTAAATTCATTTGCATTTTATAACCAGGAATATTAAATAAGCAGATCATCTTTTGATATTCCTACCTCCGTTAACATAAAAATGTCAATATAATGTAATGCTGTATTTAAAACTTGTAGTAATTTAGAATATTTTTTTACTATTGATTGAATTTTTATATGGATTTTTGGATGGAATAGATTAAAATGATAGTTAGATATTATACTTACAAAATTATTGCAACCTATACAATTATTAAGTTCCATTATTTCATTTAATTTATACAGGGTGGAAGTGTCAGCACCACTTCAAGTAAAACTACAGTTTTAACTACTCTATAAAAGTCTAAAATAATTAAAAAAAAATCAAAAATGAAAAAGTGTTTTTTTCTAACAAAAGAAATAATAAAATTATCGTTTTAAAATAAAACGCCGTTTGTAAAGAATAACGTAAACACACACTAACCTACTTATTTAGAAAACGTATAAAAATTTGAACGCAGCGGGACTCGAACCCGCGCCTCCTGGAAACCGACCAGGCGCTCTGACCACTAAGCCATGCGTTCTCGCCAAGCTACGTCGAAATTTTTATACGCTTGTTACAACTTATTTATGTTGTTAGCATCTCTGTACATCGACGTAGCTTGGCGAGAACGCATGGCTTAGTGGTCAGGTCAGGTCGGTTTCCAGGAGGTGCGGGTTCGAGTCTCGCTGCGTTCAAATTTTTATACGTTTTCTAAATAAGTATTTTTCTTTCCTAAGTGTGGAATAACACTTTAAAAATGTTTAAAAACACACTAACCTGTCAAAGCGGCAACGTCGCACACGCGACGTTGCCGCTTTCAAGATATCGAGTCGCAGCAACTAGCGCAGGTATGTAGCTAACGGCGGCGAAGTCATGTGAAATCAACGCAACACTTAGGAATACCCTATACACAAACTCACATTTATCGTTTCATTTGTCCACTTATTTAATAGATAGCTAGAGTTTTTTTCACACTTGTTTTTGAATGCATAAATTGCATCTCCGTAACATATTACAATGTACTCGTTCGTCTAGAGGGGATCTGGTCGGCATATTCTGGTTACATATGAGGTCTTAAAATTTCGTAGCATTATTAGCACGGTAGTTTACCGTCAATAAAAATTGGCCCTAGTATTTTACTTCGATAAATGCTAGCCTACACAAATTAAAATAATATCCATATTAGTTAGAACGTCGATATTTCGGCATTTTCGTCATCGTTATGGCCATTTAACAGAGTTTTAAAATTATTATGAGACGTACATCGGACATCGGTAAAAAGAACGTAATGTTACAAAAATATATACTTATAATAAATAATTAGCTTTATGTATATTTTATAAATAACAAATATCAAAATTGGTTGTATTTTTTAATTCAAAACAATCAAAAATTCTTATAGAAATTACGATAATGTAGTAAAAAAATCATATTAAAATACTACAGAATAAAGTAATAAAAAATCATATTAGAAGTCATTAAAAGTGTCAATCAATTCTGTTTATTAAATCAATAATCATTTAGTTTAAGCGAGCGAAGCCACGGGCGGGCCGCTTAGTTTCATAATAAAGGAGATAAAATAAATTACCTTAAAGTAGGATTTTATTAAACAATTTTAATAAGAGCTTTGAATGTTGTTTAGATTTATTATAAAAAAAATAGGTAATTGCGTGACAAAGGACGAGAAATATCGTTGTTTCTCATTCGGTTATGTTTTGTTGAATGAAAAGTAAAATATTGGGAACGCATAGTACAATTTTTGTAGTAGTATGTGTATGTGTGCGTTACACGAAATAAAGGTTTAGACAAAAATCGTGAAATAAAAAAAAATCCTACGTCTAAACTGTTATCTTGATTAACTTCTTTAGAAATGGATTTGAAATATTTTACCCTATATGCTGTTTCCGTAAAAGGAGCGCTGACACTTCCACCCTGTATTTTGTTTACGGTTTTTTAAAACCCTTCTCGATACTTGAAATTTGATCGCTTAGAAAATTAAGCGAAACTTCAAATTCTTTCCTCAATGTTCCTAATTCTTTTTTAATTTTTTTATTTATTTCTGAGCGTATATGGCGCGAATCAATTTTGATCTAACTTTGTTACTGGACGTGAGTTCTTCTTCATCATTGGAATCATCAGCTTGTGTTAAGATAGATGATCTATGCCAGGCGTTACACAGACATTCTGCATAGCTCCATTCCAGTTCGGGACGGATACGAAGAGTTGCTAATTGCTTTGCAGACAGTTTTCGTAAGAAGTAAGTTCCAGGACATAAAATAGCACCACACACCCGTATGAGACGAGCGGACGCTACTCCATACACCGGAGCTGGGACATAAAATAGCATCACACACCTAATAATCATAGACAGACCCCGACAGACGTAGAAGTGGTATAAAATATGTCAACGACCAACGCCATACAAGCATAGCTTACGTACCGCGAGCGTACTGCGAGACGGCATCAGCCACGACATAGTTAATGTCGCTATAACGGTTCGTATAAGCCCATCACGTCAGCCTCCGCGACATCAATCAACATTCAATATTATAAAATACGAGACAAAGATCACTTTGATCCACAATGTGTGTCGCCTCTACACATATATTTCCTTTATAAGAAATTCAATCCCAAAAGATAGTGTCACATAGGTTTCGAATTATTATATTATATTTATTATATATATGTTACGAGTCTTTATGTGCATCATATTTATTTGTACCGTAGTACTTAAGAGTTCATCATATAAATGAGGTGACGGTTGCGACACTCGGGAGGCCAATACATGAACTAATGAAGATTAATATGATATTAAAAATGTAGTTTGTATTATTCATAATTAACTGTGCTACTTATGTGTATTGTCATGCATATTTTATTATTATTATTAATTAATTAATTAATTGAATTATTTATTTATCAACTTATATCCAATGTACACACTATTACACTACGCAGGATGGTGAGAAGAATAAACAGTTGCCTAACTGGTTAAACATTAGATAATTTATAGAGCTCAACTATGGAAAATCTCAAACGTTTAAAATGCATGAACTTTAGGACTGCACGTTGTGCGTGTTCAACGGATAATATAAGAGTATTATAAATTGCCTAAGGCGTTTGGTCTCTACAGCACCAAAAGGAACAGACATATATACATCGACTGACAAACACATTACTCTCTTTGTATCACACATTCGGTTAAAAAGTAATAAGTCTTTAGTGATTAATGTCAGCGTTATCTTTGTTTTAATCAGAAAATATGTGAATAAAATACCTTGTACGCAATCAATATGATGTCATTTTTAAAACGTCGGTATTATTATTGGTATGAACACCAAAAGATATTTTCCAAGTTTCACTTCTGTTAAAACCTTACATAGTTTGTGTATATAAAATCGTTAATTCCAGGCATAATGAAGGTACGTTTAAATCGTGGCGTAGTGGCGCATGCATATTACTGTAAACGTGACGGTTATGGACTCGATTCCAATTCTTTAAATACATCATCGTTGAACCTACAACCGACACGTTACAAAAAAATAATTATTTATTTATTAATATTTGAATTTCTTCGCTCTGGTAACAAGGCAAAACGTGGCATGGATTTCCGCCATTCAATACGCAATGGCTCGAAAATTCGGCGGAAAGTGGGAAACGTAGTGTCTTTACACTAGGTTCCAACTGCCGACCCTACTAGATCCAGGATAAAGCGTGAAGATGAAAAAAAAAACCTTGTTTGTTGATTCATCATGTCAACATATTGTTGCATTTTATATTTTGTTCTATAATTATAGTCATCAGAGGCAAAAGAGAAGAATGGGATAGTTACGAAGCCATTAGCACGAGTGCTGTACATATCGAGGATGTGTGGAATAGCGCCGGTGTCAATATCGCAGTTGCGACAGTCTAATTTGATATCTGAAATTTACATCATCTCTCCTAGCAGAAAATATGCAATTATAAGTTTAACATATTTTATGTTACTGTGTAAGTAGAAGATTGTATAGAATAAAAGGTTTTCAGTCATCAAAGAAAAGCACTTAACAGTTACTGTTTAAATTTAAAGAGAATGGCAATTAAATTACTCCAGTTACGTGTCCAGTTAACGATCACAGGTGCCAATTGACATAAAAAAATTGTTATTGATGCAGCTGCGTGTGTAAGACTATTTGTCTATATTTTCTTTCGAATGCCAAATGAAAAATGTTAATATTCACCATCTTATAACAAAATGTATTGCTTGCAATTGCACAGCCTACCCTAAGCAGTAGCATAATAAATAAGTAGCATAACCTAGTGTAACTGAACGCCACCTTCTGTTTTGACACCAGAACGAAAAAATGGAAATATAAATTTAAATAAATATTTAATTTCCTCGAGTGGGGATCGAACCCACAACCAGTCGCGTTTACAGTCACACTTTATGCCTCTGCGCCATGACTCAACGGTCTCAACATTTTTATATATAAATTATATATAGAGATTTAAAAGATAAAGTGAATTCCGCTAGCTTCACGGAATGTCTGAATAAATTGAGTGGAAAGTGGTGATAGGAGTATCTTAACTCTAATTTCTCTGATATATATATATATATATATATATATATATATATATATATATATATATATATATANTATATATATATATATATATAAGCGGGATGAAGCGTGAAGTTGAGAAAAAAGAAAATTCTATTTATGCACTCGACAATTTATAAAATGTTGGAAATTATAAAGATAGTTTTTATTTATTTATTACACAAATTTATACGGAGGTAATTTCAATTACATGCACCTTTCAATTAAATTTTTTCTTTATCTCTTTATCTTTATCTCTTATTTTATAATTATATCTTATTTAGTGGGGGTGTACATAACGGATATTGTGTATAATCAGTTTTTCGTCACTGACGCTAAAAAAATTCGTGTTAGAACTGGAGTTTCTTTAGTAATACACATGATCCACACTGCGCTTTTCTGTGGAGTGATGATTGTTCATGCTCTGCAAGCATATTATAAAATGGAATTTTATGTTATTTACCTAAATAATATAGAAAAGGTAAGTCTTTTTTTATCAATGTGCCACTACGGCCTCAATTTTCTGGTCTGGGGCCTTGCTCTTGAAATTAATTTCAATCCCGTTATGATGTCACACATTGACCTATGTAATCCTGCGGCGACGTAGTTTTGGTACTCTTGAAACCAATATTCTCAAAGTCGGATTACTATTTTTTTGACCAATCCTAACGCCGTTATAACTGACAGTTACTGTTGTACACCTTATACCGATAAATCTACAATACATAATAACCACTCATTATTCCTTTAAATAATTTATTTACACGTATATTTTTCCCAAAAACAATAATTATAAATCATATTTATTTTATTTTACTTAAAAAACAACGGAATCTTTAAAGTCGTTCTTAAAAATGGATATATTTTATCTGTATGTCTAATTATTTGGACTGTTTTATCAAAAAAATCATTTGACATATGTATCTGTATTATTATGTTAATGTTTATGTTATCAGTTATAATAATTATATTTCTACAATCGATGTACATTTAGGCTATAAATAAATGAAAAAAAAATGTATAATTAAGTAAAGTATAACAAAGTAACAAAGGTTAAATGCTTTTGAAGTTCACGCGAAAACTAATGGTTGTTTTTAAACTATCTCTAAATAATTAAATCGTTCTTTTTAAAATAAGTTTAATAAGATAATTTACATATTGTTACATCTGAAATATTTCTCTTTAGACATCTCTCTAAACACTGACCAATCATTCATACTTTTGAGCATTTTTGTAAAGTTTTGATAAATTCAAAATAATTTATTTGGAAAGCTAGAATAATTTATTTCATTATTATTTAACTTGTTTCATTAAATTAAACAATATAATACAGTAGAATATAATTTTGTTACTCATAAGTACATATTTACTCGGTAATAATATCAATCAATTAAATATTAATAATATTTTATATAAGTTTATAAGAAAATTCAATGTCTTACTGTATTGCTCAACTATTTTCAACTTTAAAAGTAATTTTTATTTTACAACAAACATTGTTAGACAATACCTTAAAATTTAAATTAAAAAATACAAATTTATTTATAAAAAGATTAGTACAACTTGTGGACTAAAATAAACATATTTTCTGTTTCTTTCCTTAATTTTGTAGCTATTATATGTTTTTACTACCTACCGTCAGTCAGTTGTAATGTTTGGAGACTTCTACTTCTTCTACCTCCAAGTATATATTACTATAACACATATGTTGTCACTTGCAATATGTGTTATTTATTTAAAATGCTGCACCCTGTGTTTCCATTCGTGAACATTTTTTTTTTATTTAGATTGAGCAGATATGCGAATTTTGGTGAAATATTTTTGTAAAGTTTCTGTAAGCATCTACATCTAGAGGTCATCAAATATCCACTTTTGGGCATACATATGGTCACCTATAAAATGATAGTAATAATTACTATTATTACTATTATATATATGTATTTTTACAAAGCAAATACTTATTCCAATTAAAACTTCTTCAAAAGATGAGTCCACTGATAATATATTTAAAAACATTTGAAAAATAAACACTCAATGATTTTGCTTAGCACTTTAATCAGCAGTTACTATTATATATGTATTTTCTTAGATTAATACTTAACTTACTTAGTATATGTAAGTTACAGTCATTAATTTCGTTTTAAATTTTTGGGCTTTATGTGACGAATCCTACTTATTTCTTTGTATCACCTCTATAACATAATTTTTCATTAAGACAGTCAATAGTTTTCACTTTCCTTTAAAATTCGCGAATCGACGCATATTTCGTTGTTTTTTATATCTATTAATTTATATGCTTTCCTCAAAACACAGTACATAAGCACTAAACGTGCTATTTTATTGCCGTTTTCACGAGAAAAATAACAAATCAATTTCTAAAAAGTTACACTTTAGTTATTGCGTAAATTCCAACTCCACTTACAACATTGCTGTAATGTTGGCTGTCAAAAGCGCGTCAAGAGTACTAAATATCGCAATTCTAACGAATTCTACAACAATTTTTAGTTAACGCAACCGTCAACTAGCGGGCGGTAGTGGACTTAGCAATTGATTGCTTTCAAGAGTACGAAATGACATTTATTGACGATTGATCATTGGATATTGGCGTCAAGAGTAAGGCCCCTGGTCTGGCCATAAATATTGTTGCAATTTAAAATAATCATCATCATTTAAAATAGTCATTTAAATACAATTGGTCCTTGTGTTTTCTTATATTCGCCAGAATAATTTGTAAAATATTTTTTGATATTAAAAGGGAGTGGGATAATAAAGAAAACCGCTGTGATTTTCTTAACAGTCGGCGGCGTGTAGATTACATTACTTAAAGTAGGTATGAAGCCAAATATTTTTTTAAAAATCCTCCTTTCGCTTGGTGTTAGTCAACGTTTCTGTACCGGACTATTAATAGGTACTATGAAATTCTTCTCTCTCTTTGTGACAGTAAAACCCCTGGCTGTCCACGTAGTGTTCATACGAAAAAGACAAGCGAAGCGGTAAGTAAAAGAATTTAAAAAAATTCTGTCCAAAAACAAAGTATTTAATAAGCAGCTAGATATATAAGCCTTAGGACTTGCAGCCTTTAAGAGACATAGTGTCCATTTCTTAACTGATAATTAAAAAAGGAAGAATCATAACAACTACTTAAGCGGTACACCATGGGAGGTCACAGAATATGTTTGTTTATGGATGAGAAAAAGTTTTTAGAATTAAGCAATGTTTTAACAAATAAAATAACCGTATTTGTTGCTACAAACTCTAAAGAAGCTTTCCAATTCATCAACAGAGTTAAACGTTGGCATTATTCGAATTCAGTAATAGTTTGGTAGGGTGTTAGCTATTAAGGAGTGATTAACACATATTTATGTGGAAAAGATAACAAAACATCTAATATTTTAAATAACTATTTGTATTGAATTGGTTGGGTTGGTGGAGTAAATCTTTATATTTTCTTTTTATATATTATTTAAAGTTTAGCAAATTGACACAGTAGGTCTGGAGATGAAAATTAGTTTTGTTTTTAAACTTTATACTTCTTCTCACCATATACTTATATCATATACTTCTTCTTGTTTCTTCTTAAACTTCAGCAAATCCATCTTGTTAAGTGTAAATTGTTTGATAACTGGGTGGCTCTTTATACCATTCAGAATACTGACGAGTCCCTCTGTGAAAACAAAAAAAATGTTTCGCACATCGGCGAAAGGCAGCGCTCGGATCTTGGACGCCTCGGGAACCCCAGAAGAAGTGGAGGGGCCTCGCCGATCCAAACGCCTGAGCCAACAACCCAAGACGGCCGGATGTTCAAGAGAGCTGAGGCGTCGGCTAGCCCGTCGACTTACGGAAGCAGGACAGCCGAAACCAAGGCCTGTCTGACTAAAACCAAGTACCATTTGGGTATATCGCGTAACTTAAAAACATATATATATATATATATATATATATAGACAGAAGTAACAAATGCGATCGAGCGATTATATCAGCTCGTAAAGTAGGCAGAAGCGGAAAAGAGCGAAGTGGAAGGTAGCAGCAAAGAAATGAGAGAGAAGGAGAAAGATGAACCAAGGACTGAAAAGGAAGAAGAGTTATTGAGGAAATTGGATGAACACGCGGGATTAATTAGAAGGAACGAGGAGAGAATGGGGGAATTGAAACAAGCTATGGAAAATCAGAGGGAAATGCTCGAGAAGACCACACATGCGGGTGTGGCGGCAAGTGAAATCAAAAGGCCAAGTCCACAGCCAACCGCACTGTACTCGTTTGTGATATCCTCGAAAAATGTATTACATACTGGAGAAGAAGTGCTTGCCCAAATAAAGGTAGTCAACGCAAAGGAAGGATGGGTCAAAGTAGAAAGAGTCAAAGAAAGGCTAAAGATCAGAAGTTCATATTGGGCCGCAGTTCCGAAGAGGAGCGGGAAAGGGTCAAGGAGAGATTAAGGACGGCGAGTGAGGGAGATTAAGGGTTGATTGTGGAGGAGGTAAAGAACAAGGATCCGATTCTGATTCTCTGGGACGTCTTCGCGTTTAACTGGAACGCCGATATTATGGATGCCTTTAGAAAACAAAATCGGACCCTTTTTGACGACCTATCTCGGACGACGAATTTCGAGAAGAAGTAAACTTTCGTCGAAAAGCACGGAACCCACTAACTGGCCGTGTAATCATGAGGGTGTCCTCCAAAGTGTGGAACACAGCTGTTGCGGTGGGGGTGCTGCACATCGATCTGCAAATAGTCCGAGTGGCTGACTTCTCTCAACACTCGTGCAGTGCTCCCTCTGCCTAGGCTACGGGCACGGTAGACGGTTCTGTAAAGAAACCTCGACGAGGTGCAGCCACTGTAGGGGACCCCACATAAAGACCGAGTGGGAAGGTTGGCTCGGTATCGCACCACCATCGTTGTTGCAACTGCGCTGACGCAAACGCGGAAAACGCTGATCACAATACGTTCAGCGCAGACTGTCCACTGCACGCAAATGGGATGCACTTCCTAGGACCAGCATAGCATACTGCTAAGGGCGCTACATTAGAACTACTTCGAATAGGGGAGAAAAATGACGGGAAGCAAAATGATTTTGATTCCACATTTTCCAGATACGACGGACTCGTGACGTAAACAAGTAACCTCCAAAATTGTCTCGTCCCTCAAAACAGATGCATCGAAGACTCCCTCTACGACCAGATGGAATTATTTATAGCAGGCTTCATAAAGGCACTTGCTAAAATATTATAGTTTCACTGGACATAGAGGGAGCCTGCGAAGGCGTACGTTGGGCCACCGCTGAGAAAAGACTGGTTGAGGAAAGTTGTTTTATCGGGGTGTCAGTAGCAAGTCACTGTTGGTTGTTATATTCGTTTATATTCGTTTATTCGCTCGTTACTGTCACATTGTTGTCGTCGTCGTCAAATTTGTCTGTTTGTCTCTTTATCTTTTTATTGTGCGGATTGTCGTCGATTGGCGTGTGTGTTTTTGTATTAAAATTAGTAATAAGATCTAGAGTACTTTTGATAGTTAAACAGAAATTTAGCAAATTAGTCAAAATTAAATTCGAAATCGTCATATTTTTATACTAAACAAATAAATAAAAACACTGGATACACAAAGTCTCCGATCACGTCGGAGGGACGAGAAATAAAGCTCAAAAGCTTTAAAAAAAAACCTAGATTAGAAACGAACGTACCGGACTGAAGACTATCCTTAACCTAGTCCTAATCTAAATCCATTGGATTATGATTTATGGCCAGTTTTAGAGATTAAGGCTTGCTATAAACGTCATGATTATTAAGACAATCCATTCGATTGGCAATCAAATTGATACTTGGCCTCAACTTTGATGACCACTACGAATAAGCTTTACATGGTTTTTTAATCATGTATTAAACTAGCATATTGTACATACAATAAAAAAAATGTTATTTTTCTTTGTAACAATATTTATGGTAAGTCGAGAAGAGATCTTAGACTTATTAATTTGATAATAAATTTTAAAATGTTAATAGCTAGGATGAATTTAACGTGTAAAATTGCGAATCTGAAGTTAAAAGTACGAATTTGAGGCTAAAAACAATAAGGTTGGCGTGTAAAAGAAAGAATTTGAAGTGTAAATCTGTGAATTTGATTATATAATATATATACGTAATAAGTGGCACCAGTCTGTCAGTTGCCCTAATTATTATATCAAACTACCGCCAACGATTTTTTATCTTACCCTCTGTATGGTGCGTTTGAAATTTCAAGGTTTTTTATGAGTGGAGTCCCAAGTGGTAAAAAGATTCTAACAGTCTTTTTTATTGAAATTAAGATGTTTTTGTATTTCAATAGCCTCGCGTATCATTTTAGAAACATACCTGTTTCCCTTGATTTACATGATGCTATGGTTGGACCTATCCGCTGTATGCTCACACACAGCTGACTTCAAAACTTCGATACATGGCCATTCTTGACATAGAAAAAATAAAAAAAAAAATAATATGAGTGTAATCAGCTGTTGAAGACATGTTATGGGATTTTTTTATACGAAATCATTTTAAATGAGTTTTGTTATTACTTGTTTATTTGCAGCTGAATAAGGAATTGAATAGTATTTTTACGAATATCAGGGTGGAATTTGCAAATATAATTGTAGGACTGCCATTATCTATAATTTATATCGTTGGATCTGTTTACATGTATCAGAGGATTAAAGAAATGTTATTTTACAATAAGGACGGTGAGTGTTTTACAAGTCTCCATTATTGGTTATACTTAATAAAATAATTTAAAAAAAATAGTTAAAAAACATTATTATTTATTTTTTTAGCATTTTAGAAGTGTTTTTTCACACTTAAGAAAGAAAAACACTTAATTAGAAAATGTATAAAAATTTGAACGTAGCGGGATTTGAACACGCGTCTATTTGGAAACCGTCCAAGACCGTCATTGAACGTATGGCTTAGTTGGTCAGAGCGCTTGGAAGGTTTCCAAAGAGGCGCGGATCCTAGTCCCGCTACGTTCAAATTTTTATAAATATTCTAATTAAATATTTTTATTTATTTTGATTTCCTCGCACTGATTATGAGGTAAACGGCAGCGTTGAGTTTCGCCATTCAATATATGCTTCCAGAATTCGGCGGAAAGTGGGGAACGGAAGTGTCTTAATGGAAATGAAGTGTCTTAACACTAGGTTCTCTCTGCTTACTCTGCTATGTTCGGGAAACAGATTAAAACTAAAAAAAATATTATTTATAAATTAATTGACAATCAATTATTACGTAACGCAATATAAATGAATTTTGTTCAATTTTCAATGTGTACCAGGAGCGGAATTCTAAACAACGCGTTACGCAACAGTGTTTTTTTTTTCTTATTTATATAAAAAAGTAATGAATTAGTTAATTAGATAAAGTACACCCAAGTACAATATGATTGTAGGTTAGATCTTCCTTTCGGCAATGTTTATAAATAAATTATTATATTATCATATTTTACCAATTTGGCTTTTTCATTTGGTTAGCTTCCGCTATCTAATATACAGAATGTATTAATAATTTTTTTTGATTATTTTTCAGCGTCAATTTTCGTAAAACAAGCAATATACTTCATATGGTATAACTGCATAATGTTGATTCAGTTGCGATTCATGTTTATCATACTTTTTTTGAATGGAACAATAAATATTCTTAGTGAGCGTTTACAAGCACTGAAGTTTAAGCTGAAGCTGTATAGTAAGTGTTGTACAGGATTACTCTTCTTGCCCCAGTGACCTTAATGAACTGGTGGTAAATTATTTGACGTTCCGTTCAAACAATTAATCATTTAATTTCTTGTATTAAATATAAAAGAGAAAGTTCACTCACCACTCGTCACCAAATCTAAGAAACTACAAGTACCAGGAGTTTAAATTTTGCTGGGCGAAACTTCGTTATTATTATAATACATTCGTTATTACATTGCTAGGAGTCAATTTTTTTTTTCAATTTTTAGGACGTACGTATTAACTAAGACGGGATTTTGCAAAATTTCACCCCTAAAGATGTGTCTTAGGATAGATAGTGTATATGAGAGGGCTTCCGATTCCGGTGTCGTTTATGTCAACTGCTATATGCGAATTAGTGCAAAATATCGATTACCAAGAGTATTAGTCACACTTAAAAAGTATCTTATGCGTGGTTTCTTTGAAATACATTCGAATATCTCCAAAACTACGAAGAAACAGTGAATTATCTCCTACTAAAATATTTATTTTACACATTGGAAAGATACGTGTCAGCTGTCAAGTAATACTTGGTCATAGGCTTGATACACGCAGTGCTGCCAACATAAAATCCAAAAGTTGCGTTCGAAAACTTGTAAATTTTTGCGTTCTGTTTCATGGTATAAAGAAACAAAAAAAATCCTACCGTGCTGTTACCTGAGATGATGCTGTTTCTGTCAAAGATGACTGAGCAACTAAACATACAAATGAAAACTATGGCCGAAAGTATCACGGCAGCTGTGTTGCAAAAGGTAGAGGAAAAGCTCCAACCAATAATGGAAGAAAATGGGAAACTGAAAATTGAAGTAGACAAGTTAAATAAGAGGATACAAAATCTCGAAGCAAATAGTCAGAAAAACAGCGTAATATTCCATGGCCTGCCAGGAATGGAAAACGAAAACCATGAAGACTTGAAATCTCTTGTGACTTCGACTCTAAGTGAAATCAATGTGAAGGTCGAGTGCGGAGAGATTGACAAATTGCAAAAGTTAGGAAAAAAAAGGAAAAAAGACTGAAAAAATTAGACCTATACTACTCGGCACCATTCCTTGCAGAGAAAAATCCAGATTCTGAAGAATAAGAAGATGAAGGACAATTCATATATAAATCATGACTTTCCAAAATCAGTTATAGAGTCAAAGAAAGAAAAGAAGACTGAATATCAAAAAAGGAAGAAAACAGAAACTACAGGCCCTGGCAAAACACACAAAAGATACTAAAGGAAGATGCATTTCAATTTATGCGTGAAAGAGCGAGCATACTCCATGTCAGACAAGAACAATTAACCGGAAAATCAATTCAACAATCTATACCACAACAACCAAAATGTCTCCCAGTGCGGTTAGTCCCCGTGGGAGATCAAGACCAACACGCTCCAACTAAAAGATCCAAAGTATACAACATTGCAACACTAAATTCAAGAACCCTCAGAACACATGAAAGCTTATTGGAATTAGAAAATGCCTTGGAAAAGGTGAAGTGTGACATACTAGGCATAAGCGAAATGAAAAGACTCGAAGAGAAAATCGAGGAGTATACAGAATATATATCTTATACCAGAAAGGGAGAATAGCTGGACAGTAAGGAGTAGGATTCATCCTTCCATGTCTAACTTATGGGTGTGAAACTTTGGCAATGACAAGCTTGCAACTTGTCAAAGAGCAATGGAACGCACCATGACCGGACCGGCAAACGTCAAGACAGAACCAGAAACACCGACCTTAGGATGAAAACTAAATTAACCGACATCCTTGAACAAATTGACCAATAAAAATGGAGATGGAACGGTCACATAATGCGGGACAAATCTGAAAAATGGAGCAAGTTAAGTCAAGTTGGGTCCGTAATTACCCAAGAGATGGAAAAACGAATCGTGGAAGACAATGCATGAGATGGAAAGAAGATTGCTGGCGTACGATGGAGACGGGTGACTCAGGGTAGGCAGCAGTGGAAGTTGTTGGAGGAGGCCTATGCCAATAGGCACATTCAGATAAGAGATCTATTATAGTGTGCAACAGAGTCGTTTGAATATAGAAGAAATTGTTATCTTATTTGAGAATAAAACGCTCTTTCTTCTGGATGAGGTGGATGATGGTTCTTCTGGTGGTGGCTTCATTAGGCGCAAAAAATAATGAATTGACCTTAGATAGCGGTGCTTTAAGTTATATTTTTTATACAAATATATATAGATCGTATTTTTTATAAAATAATTAAAAGTCCTTATAATAATTACGAATACCAAATACAACGTTTTTGAATTTTTACATTAAAAGTCACTATAAATGTGCCGCAAACATAAAAAAAATGTTGTGCAGTTCAAGCGGTAATAACTCAAAATCAAATAAACTTATTTGACTTTGAGTTATTACGAGACGATTATATGTATTTACTGGGGTCGCAATCCAGGATCCAGGACCAAATATAGATCTTAAAAATCCCGGTTTTAATTTTGCAAAAAAACGGAATTTTCGATATTGTCGGTTTTTTACAAAGTTAAAAGTTAGTTATTCGAATTAAAACGTGCCTGCTATTAAATCCAAGTCTTCTTTAAGATATACATAACATACATCGGCAAAAGTAAGCGATAAGTTTTCCTCAAAATCCGGAATTTTACGACATTAAGCGAGTTTAACCGGCCCAACCAACGAATGCACGAATATCGTATTTTCTCATTGCACGTCGTTGTTGTACGTTTTTCTTGCCAGTTGATGTTCCAGGTGTCATTATTGCCTTTCGTTAATGTTGATTAATATAATATATGTAATAATATTTCTTTTTTTGTTTTAAATATGTTAAATAATATACCTATAAGATATTTTTTGTACCAAATTATTATATTATATTTTTTTAATAGTATATTTGATAAATATTATTGTGTGCTAAATATTATTATGTGATTTATTATTAAACTGTTTATTATAATAAAAAAATATTTTATTTAGTAAATATAATTTAATTTACTACTTCCCTAAAAATACCCTCCTAACTTAACTCTAAAAATAAGAAGCTTGAAAAATTACTAAAAAACTCAACTAAAGTAGTTTGACGCTTTATCTCTAGCAGTCAGAGAGAACGGAGCGCCAAACGTTACGGTCTCTACATACCTCTTTTGCCTCGTCCACTGTCATCAACCTCTTCATACATGCCCTCCGAGGGGTCCTCATGCTTTTTACGTGTCCAGTATCTTTGATACTGTCTCCAGTATCTTTGATACTGTATTTTCGAAGGTCAACCGAGGTCTCCCCCTACCTCTCTTACCACTCACTTTTCCACCATAAATCTTTTTTGTCATTCTCTCATCACTCATTCGTTCGACGTGCCCGAAATCAGCTGAGCACATTCTTCTTCATTCTCACCGTGATATCCTCGGTAGTACCTACTATTCTGTGTTCTTCTTCATTGCAAATTCGATTTTGTAATACCCACGTTTTGCTGCCGTATAACAGTGTAGGTACCAAAACTGCATGGTGTACGGCCAAACACGCAGCTGTGCTGTCGTTTCGCCGTCTCATCAATGCAGCTAAGGCTCCGTTAACCTTGTTACCGGCAGTTTTTGTTGCATCATCTGCGTACAGCAGGCAATTCACATTCTGGTCACCTACTTTCACTCCCATATCACTCTGTTTCACTCCTTGGAGACATCTATCCAAATACAAATTGAACAATCAAGCTGACATGGCGCAACCTTGTTTAACACCCGATGGGATGCCAAACCAGGGCGACATACCAGCTCCTATTCGCACGCAGGCTGAGTGATCTCTGTAAAGAGACTTTACAGCATTGCAGCAAGAGTCCACTCACATTGTACTGGGGTAGTATCTCCCATAATTTCGATTTTATAACTCTATCCAATGCCTTTTCCAAGCCCACAAAAGCACAGAAACCTTTTTAGTTAACGGCCAAAAATTTTTCCGTGATCATATGGAGGGAAAAGATCTGATCCATACACACTCTTCCAGGTGTAAAGCCTCCTTGGGCCTCCCATAACAGCCTTTTAGATCTCTCTTGCATTCTTCTCGCTAAAAAAAATTACTCATTTTGTCAAATCCCGAAAATAGTGAAAAAACCGGGATCCCGGGATTTTACTGAAGGCGATATCGAAAATCCCGGTTTTGCTTGAATTGAATTTAGAAAACGTGATAAGTGTGGAGTAACACTTTAAAAATGTTGAAGGTTATGTATACAGTTATCACTAATTTAAGTTTATTTTAATACTTATAAAATATTAAAACATTGTTTGATGATATACAATAAAATCTCAGAACGCTGATTTTACTGGCTCCGAATACTTCTAGGACAATTGCATTTCCATTTTCTGTGAATGTTAAACGTAACTTTTTTTAACAATTTTTTGTTAAAATCTTTAAGTTTTAAAATTTATTTTATTCACGTCTTTTTTTTTATTAATTGTATTGTGTATGTAATGTTATTAGACTCACTGGAAAACACAACTCTAAATTCAGCATACATAACGATAGAACGACTCTGTGGAACATATACTTCTATATGTGAACTTGTTACAAAAATTGAAGAGCAAGAAGGATTTGTCATTTTAAGCATTTTCTTCTATAAATTAATTGATATAATGGACGCATTGTTCCTGATACTTTCATCATTTATGTCTAGAGGTACCCAAATTATAAATAAAATTTGTCTGATTTCTTGTGATATAGATTTAATAATAAAAAAAATACTGGTATGTATAAAACTCTACTAGCGGCCATCGTGTCGTAGCGCCACAGCGACTGACTGTCACGACGATTGTAATTTCGATAACCATTTCGAGAGATTATTTTCATTTCCTTCTTCTGGCGACAAAACAAAGCGCGGCGTTTAGTTTCGACGCTCAACACGCAATACATCAAAAATAAGGTGGACAATGAAAAATGAAATATCTATACACTAGGTTCCCTCTGCGTACCCTGCTAAATGCGGCATTCAGCGTGAATCTATAAAAATTACTTTTATAATATATTTTCAAATATGCTGAAATTCCGTATAGGTAAATATATTATAATATTAATTCCATTTATATTATTATATACTTCATTAATAGTATACTAATACTATTAGTGAAGCATATAATAACATAAAAATACTTTGTTAATGTGTAAATAAATTATTTCAGAACACATTACAATCGATTTTCTCACGGATAATATGTTGGAAATGTTTTGGATCGTCGTCAGAGGAACAACTGTAGTGATATTGGTAGAACCATGTCATCAAACTCGAGCGAAGGTAATAAAATATTATTAACCATTTTTCAAAAGACTTAGCAGCCTGCAGCAAGGGTCTGCTCACATTGTACCGGGGTAGTATCTCCCATAATTTCGCTCTTACAACTCTGTCAAATGTCTTTTCCAAATCCACAAAAGCACAGAAAACTTTTTGGTTAACGGCCAAAAATTTTTCTGTGATCATGCGGAGGGAAAAGATCTAATCCATACACCCTCTTCCAGATTTAAAGCCTTCTCGGCCCTCCCACAACAGCCTTTCAGATCTCTCTTGCATTCTTCTCGCTAATATTTTAGAATAAACTATACTACCCAATGTAATCAAACTGATAGCCCTACGGCTTGCGCAGTCTATCTGTTAACCTTTGCCTTTATAGAAAGACACGATGACTGTACCTCACTAACCATCTGGGACCTCCCTTGATTTCCAGCATAAATTGCACAAAAATCAGAACAAGTCCAAGATGCGTGGCCCACCATATTTGATTATCTCGGCAATAACTCCATCTGCTCCCGCTGCCTTACAATATTTCAGACTTCGTATTGCATTCTCAACTTTTTTTATACTGATTACGCCACCAGCTACATCAAGCCTCAGTGTTTCATTGTTACTTGATACTGAGGCGTTATCACATTTATACATCTCCATTCCGCCCATCACTGCAAAACGTGTGGTTGTTCCGTTAAAATTTCACCGTCCTTCGAAACCGCCTCTTTCATCCTACAGGTTAGCGAGCAATCTCGAGAAACACAAATTATTGATCCAGAAATAGATTCGTTAAAACTAAAAAAGTCACTTGTTAACACCGGTAATTATTAACAGACTAAAATTCTTTCAAATATTAAAATAAAATGTTATATACATTAATCAAAATGTTTTAATATCTTTAAGATTACACAAGTCGTTACTTTTCATATTTTTTTTTTATTCTTTAAAATCTACATAAAATAACAATCATTGAACACAAAGGTATTTTTAGCCTACCAACATTAATATACTCGTAAATACTTTGAACTTAATACTTAAACTAAGTAAAATAAACTAAACTTTTTATTATCAATAGTCTTAAAAACCTTCATCAAGTACAACAAAATAATATACTGTTTTAAATCAATAATCGATTACAAGGTATTTAATGCTACAAATGCTGCCTGCCGCCGCACAGTACGTCATGAACTAAAATATCATCCACACCACCTGGATGCGTGGCAATCCACTACTGTGCGGTTTCGTAGGAACTTCCTTCCACGCGCCACGGAACTGTGGAATCGCCTACCCGCGGCTGTGTTTCCAGGTCGATATGACACCTGGGTACCTTCAAAAAGCGCGTCTATCTCCACCTTAAAGGCCGGCAACTCGCCTGTAGCTCCTCTGGTTTGAGTACGCATACCGTCCTCACTATGTACTGGACTAATAATGCTAAAAATTCCAGCTTTGCTAAAATGACGTAGGTCTGGGGGGTCTGGGATCTAAGTCTATAATGGTCTTGTAGAAAAATACTTTGGGTTATGCGTTATTTTTCAATGTTAGTGTCGTACCAATATCACCGACACTATGATTGATACTGTATATTGCAATCCAATATCTATACAAAGAATATCGGTACAAAGCACTTGGATCGAATATCCGTGAAGGGGACCCCATTATACAGCACCACAGATATTTGATAATCCCATAATGAATATATTAAGTTAAATTACTTTTATTACAGCTGGAAGCACTTAAAGTTATTACTAGTGAATTATTATGCATTTCTACAAAAATAGAGTTTAAAGAAGAACTGCACAAGTTTTCTCGGCTGCTATTGGTTAATATACCTGTATTCTCTCCTTTTAGGATGTTTCCTTTTACGAGGCAACAGTTGGTATTCGTAAGTAACAATTTATTCTTGGATTTATATAGTCAGCGAAATTATAACTATTATCCAGATAGTCCTCACTTCCTGCCCCCACGCACACATATTGCGCGTCAATGGCGTCCAGTAACCGCGACATAATTAAAGTATACGTTTCTTTTTCAGTTAAGTAGTGTGAGTACTCTTCACATTCATGGTTATTACTACACAGTTTCGTCTAAGAGATCAAATTGGAAATCAATTAACGAATTGAATATGCATCAACCTTATAACTGATATTAAATTTCAAAGAATTCAAAGAATATTTTCAGCGCTATTATATTTTTATTACTAAATGCATGGTTAAGATAGTGAAAGTGACGTTTTATGATAAGTTATTGTTATAATAAGTGATAAGACGAATAAACCATCGCCACATGTGGTGTGTATTTTCTTGATTTATACTTAAGTGCGTTACTCGCAATTTTGTCTTTGTGGAATATAAATAAAACGTGAAATAGAAAATGTAGTATATTTTCGTTCCTGTAGAAACTTTAAGAATTCCAGTCTTAGTGCCCTCCTACCTCTTTTTTTTGGCTTCAAGCTGTATTATGTATATAGCAGGGTAATATTATAATATTATCACCTTGCAATTTGCATATAGCAGGGTAAACGGACCTGGGAATCTAGTGTTACGACACTCCGTTCCCATTAATATACTTCCGTTCCCAAACTCGCGAGCCCAAATTCTTTGATTATACAACGTTTGCCAATTTTTAGATTGTATAATTTATACTTTCAATATTTTTTTTTATAATTTTGAGAAACTGCATGCATGACGGAGCTACTTGAGGATGTCATCGGCGGCAAAGGCGGTACTCGAGCCTAGGCTTGCGGCCGTAAACAGAGCGTTGAATTATTTTAATTCTACAAATATCATTTTGATATTAATCAATTGCATCAATATCATACACTTAAAAGTATAATTATACTGTTTTCGTTATATAGAAATACAGTATTTCTCGTAGGTGGATAGAGGTGAATATAGAAATTCTAATAAATGGTGTTTTGTGACCTTGAAGCCACAAAAGAATGATTGAGTATTATTAAGTTATCTCAAGTCAAGGTTTATAAAAATATTTATTTAGAATAGCAACAGCCACAGCAGTGCACCTCGGTTACTATAGTCTCCCGGTGTATCACTTGGTCGTCAGAGGTGCGGCGGTAGCGGGTGCGGCGCGGTACACTGTGAGGGGCCTCACTTGTCACTCTACGCCGTATCGTGCAGAGACTTCAGTTTAAATTAATATTTGTATTTATTCTTTTATTATTATTATAAATTACAAAATAACCATTATTCGATTAATTACATTAAATCGGCAACAGTTCGATTAATAAACTTTGTGGATTTTTTTCCGCAACATTATTACCGAATTAGCTATTCGGTTAGTTTTAATTGTTTATAAAAGTGTATGTTATAATGAGGCTCAAATATTTTATATTTTCTTCTGATCTTTAACTGTATACAATAATAATCACAGAGATTGCGAGCGTTGCTTACAGTTTTAGCTATTATGTATATATAATAGTATATTCCGTCTTTTCCAGTAATAAATTAGTCGCTTTAGTTAGTAAAGATGTCTTAGTTGAGACAGATTCAAAAACATTATCACAAATATTCAAGAATGATATAAGGTTTAATACCTTCTACTTTGATTCTTTTTCTACGCCTTCTTTTGATATCTCTTGTCACCTTGTTATCACGTCTTAATATTCTCTAAGACCGAAGATAGTGTCTGTCTAAGGTGCATCCACAATGAGAATATACATACTCTTACACATACCGCGATTTAAAACTGCAATAAAATTACTTGACCTTTCGAACTATTTACGAAACGAACGTTCTTTTTTCTGTTTAAAATTTTTTTTCTTCGTGAAATCAACAGAAGTATTGATAAAAATGATCAGGAACTATTTTAGTCATCCCTATGTGTGCAGAACTCGCCCCGATTTTTATTTGCAAAAAAATGTTCTATCAGGGGAAGTTAGCAGATCAAAATCAAAATCAGCTTCACGCTGTATCCCGCACACAGCAGGGTAGGCAGAGGGAACCTAGTGTTAAGACACTCCGTTCCCCACTTTGTGCCGAATTCTGGAGGCATTGCGTGTTGAGGGGCAGAACTCAACGCCGCGCTTAACCTCGACACCAGAGCGAAGAAATGGAAATATAAATTTAAGTAAATATTTCATCTCCTCGAGTGGGGATCGAACCCACAACCAGTCGGTTTTGCAGTCACACCTCGTGCCGCTGCGCCACGATCGGCCTCAAAGCAGCAGATCATTTTATTAAATAACTTTTTTAGCTAACTATTTGTAAAACCTATCAGGAACTATAGAACTCAGCTGCATGCGAAGAGAACTCAATTTTATTTTTGATCTGCTGGACAATGATCTGCTAAGTTTACAGACATATGATTTTATTATAAGTATAGATGTCCTTAAGAGAGTCCTGTCATTATTTTAAGTTGTCGACTATAACTATATGATCTAAAAGTACATGAATAAATAAAATGAACATAATATGTTGACATTTTATTTATTATATATTATATAATAAATAAAATGAACTTAACTATTTTGCCGCCACTAAATTGATTACAAAAAACATGTCCAAATAATATTTTACATTTTAAGGCTTTGGATTTATACATTTATGGATTTCGATATAAGCCGTGACGCAGAGGCCAGTCGTGGCGCAGCGGCACGAAGTGTGACTGTAAAACCGACTGGTTGTGGGTTCGATCCCCACTCGAGAAGATGAAATATTTACTTAAATTTATATTTTCATTTCTTCGCTCTGGTGTCGAGGTTAAGCGCGGCGTTGAGTTCTGCCACTCAACACGCAATGCCTCCAGATTTTGGCAGAAAGTGGAGAACCGAGTGTCTTATCACTAGGTTCCCTCTGTCTACCCTGCTGTGTGCGAGATACAGCGTGAAGCAGATTTGATTTAATAAAAAACACTCTGTTCTCTGTTCTTTTTACCGAATCCTGGAGGCATTGCGTGGTGAGTGGCAAAACTTAACGCCGTACTTTGCCTCAACACTGCCATAAAATGCTATAAATATATCTTACATTTGGAGAAATTGGGACATGGATAGCATTACCGCCATGATGGACATCATGACCGCTTCGTTTCCCTTTTTTATGGCCCTATTTAAATTGTACTCCACGGTGCCTTTTGTCGCTGCTCCCTCCATCCCTAGTTGATTAAAAAAATCTTCTCATTGTGAGTAGATCTGAGGTCTACGCCATATTTTAAAACCGTAATGGCTTCTAAAATAATCATTATATTCATATGTTTTTACATATGAATATAATGATTTTTTATCTATACAAGACGTAAAATGCATCTAACGTATTTAACCCCAGAAAGATAATTAAAAATGCGTAATTATAACGCATATTTTATATTTGACTCTTGATAGTCTCGACATATTTATTATATTCAATAAAAAAGTATAGATAACTAATTTAAATGAATTTATTAATATTAATATGAAATATTTACTTAAATGTATATTTTGACGTTGAGTTCTGCCACTCAACACGCGATGCCTCCAGAATAAGGCAGGAAGTGGGGAACGGAGCGTCTTAACACTGCTTCCCTTTGCCTACCCTGCAGTGTGCGGGATACAGCGTGAAGCTGATTTGATTCTGAGAATATATTACTTACAACAGAAACATTGTGTAGCTTTGGAAAACATCCATTTTAAATTACTTTTTTGCATGTTTTACATTTTATATTTGACTTTCGTCTTACTTTTTTTAATTTTATTTTTGATTTATATTCTTAACTTACATGCACACAACTTAATTTTACATATTAAAAATTCAATTTCAATCAGGAACCAAGATTATAAATAATTACTAAAGTAGTATCTTTATTTTTTGATAATCATTGAAACATTATGAAATTCAGCAAAGATTTTTTAATAAGAAATAGCTTTTAATTTTGAGAATACCAAAATTTGGGCGATGTGTATCTCACACACAATAGTATAAAAACTTCGTGAGTATCTCACTTCTGATGTTAGAAATCGGAAGCGGTTAACGTTTTAAAAAACACGATAAAAACACATATCGTCTATATGTTTCTAAATTATTTGGAAAGAGATTCTATGTAATTGCAATAAGTGATATGCACTCAATAACAATACTTCACACGAGTTTCCTTCCGATATGGGCCATTGCCTACAAGCAACGGCCCCCATTGACACATTTTTTTTTTGAATTGGCAAAGTGGCAGATCGGCAATGTTTAATAGTATTTTTGTAGTTGTAGTTGTTTACGTTATTGATATATATTTGTAACTGCGTCACACGTAATACAGTATGTATAAAAATCAAGACGTGAAAATAATAATTCTACGTCTAAACTGTTGAGAAATATTAATATATATTTTTTTAGATATGGGTTTTACATATTTTACCCTATATGCTGCTCCCGCAAAAGGAGCGCAGTGGGTTCTACCTGTATATTACAAGTCATAGACTGCAACTTCGTGAATTATAAGAATAGATTCTTTTATCTGAGTGTATATATGTTAATTTAAGTAACTACTCAGTATTTAAATTTAAGATATATTTTGTAGAATTGATATAAATTAATAAATTGTAACGAAAAAAAGGTAATTTTCAACCTTGCACCAGGGGCGGTTTTTACGCTATACAGGGCTAAATCGAGCGAAGCCATGCTGAAGAGTGAGAGGACTATTATCCAGACAGTTCCTCACTTCTAGCCCGCACGGGTCTATATTGCGCGTCAAGTAGTGTAACTGAACGCCATATTTGGCTTCTGTGAACCGCTACCGCTTATTTCACCGGAGCGAGGATGAAAATTATTCTAGCTTTTTGACTACAGTTGGTCATATCTCAATAAGAATGGCGTCCAGTAACCGCGATATAATTAAAGTATACGTTTCTTTTTCAGTTGAGTGGTGTGCTCTTCACATTCATGGTTATTACTACACAGTTTCGCTTAAGAGATCAAATTGATCAAATCAATTAACGAATTAAATATGCATCGACCTTATAACTGATATTAAATTTCAAAGAATTCAAAAAATATTTTCAGCGCTATTATATTTTTATTATTAAACGCATGGTTAAGATAGTGAAAGTGACGTTTCATGATAAATTATTGTTATAATAAGTGATAAGACGAATAAACCATCGCCACATGTGGTGTGTATTTTATTGATTTATACTTAAGTGCGTTACTCGCAATTTTGTCTTTGTGGAATATAAATAAAACGTGAAATAGAAAATGTAGTATATTTTCGTTCCTGTAGAAACTTTAAGAATTCCAGTCTTAGTGCCCTCCTACATCTTTTTTTTTGGCTTCAAGCTGTATTATGTATATAGCAGGGTAATATTATAATATTATCACCTTGCAATTTGCATATAGCAGGGTAAACGGACCTGAGAATCTAGTGTTACGACACTCCGTATTATCCTCACTCCTCCTACTCCGTCCCATTAATATACTTCTGTTCCCAAACTCGCGAGCCCAAATTCTTTGATTATACAACGTTTGCCAATTATTAGATTTTATGTATTATTACATACTAACGGCTCGCCCACGGCTTCGCCCGCTTAAAATACATAATATTTCTTTCAAGATCGTTCTTTATCTCTCTGTATTCTGTTGAAATAATTACGACTTCTTTCAAATGACGATAACTTTTTTTTTAATGAACCAATTTTGATGAGTTAAACATTAGTATTTAAGTTAAAACAAAGCAATTGGTGAAATTTTCAAGTAAATCGGTTCAGTAGGTACTTTCAGAGAAAAATGTGGACAAAAATATGTTGACAGACAGACAGACAGACAGACAGACAAGAAATTAAAAAAAACTTTTTGCTTTCTATTATTCTTTTTAAGTGTCCCTCTATCTATTTCAGTCAAAATTACTAAATGTACAGACAAAATATTTTTTTTGTTAATAAGGTACATCCAGTTAACCTATAGTTATTTATTTTGGTAACTAGCATCTACAAATGTACAAGTACAAGTTCAGGAATAAATCTGAAAACTATACATTTGCCTACCTGCCTACCTTCATGACGGTGGAGTAGGATACAACAACGTGACTATAAGGTTGCACTCAGAACAAGGACATGGTCTCAATCACACTATCGATGTTTATGGACGTTGAATTAAGTATAATAATATGTGTCATTGAACTATGAACAAAAATATTTTTGCTAATTAATTGATCTTAAATGTTAAATTAAGGAATCATTCAAACTATGTTGTTTTAATTAATAATACAAAAAAATATAAATAGCATTAATGTATAGTTATAGTGCAAGTAGATTACTGACAGGATTATTAAATATTGTCTGCTATATCATTAACCGTTGTCAGTTATCATTAACCGTTGCTAGAATCTTCTAACATGTCATTGATACGCATAAGAAACAGCGTACACACTACACGCAGCCTTGGGGAACGCCAGCTTTCACGGGCATATGTTCGGAGAAATCGTCGTCAGCGACCTTGATACTGCGTCCAGTTAAAAAACTGGCGATCCACTTGCATAAATTCTCGGGAAGCTCAGATGGAAGCTTAGAGAGGAGCCCCCCATGCCACACTCGATCAAAAGTCTTCGCCATGTCCAAACTAACTGCCAGGCCCTCGCTCTTGTTTTCAATAGACGCAGCCCAGCAGTGGGTTAGGTAAGCCAGAAGATCACCGGTTGAGCAACAATTGCGGAAGCCATATTGACGGTCATTAATCAATCGGTGATCCTCGAGATAAACCAAGAGCTGGCTATTGATGATGCTCGCCATGACTATTGAGAGTAAGGAGGTGATATCAATAGGTCTTTAGTACGATGGATCAGAACCATCGTGTTTCTTCGGGATCTGGTCGATAAGAGCGCTATTCTATGAAACAAACCCGTTAGCACCGGTGTCAGCTCAGGAACACAAGAACGGAGAACTGAAGGAGAGACGCCATCTGGCCCGCTCGACTTGCGGATGTCCAAAGAGGACAGAGCTTTTCTAACAGCTGTTGGGTGGAACTTAACCACAGGCATTGAGCTCTGGCACCGCAGGTTGGTCGACGGCCTTGTTTCGTGGTCATGCAAAGTCGAGTTTTAGGTAAACGGAGCGCCCAGGAGATCTTTTTTGTCGTGTGGACCAAGGTGTAATTTTTAAGTGTAAGGTGTAAATTGTAGTTATAGCGGCGACAATAGTACGTCATCTATGAAAGTGTGGTGACAAACAGATAGACAGACGAGCGAACTGACAGCCGAATCTTAGTAACAGAGTTCTTTTGCATTTTACGCTTTGAGAACGATATATAATATACGTCATAATGACATGGGCTGCATTAAATGTATGTGTGTATTTAATACATTATTATAATTGGATGTAGATAATACAATGACACGCCCCATAATGTTTATAATTATGTAAATTTGGTATACAACTCTCCGTTCTGAGTCCTTTTCGCTTTCCCTGGCTTGAATCATGTAACTATAATAGAAAAACTCTTGTGTTGTATAAATTAGTAAATTTAGGCTTAGACAAAAGAATTGAAGAATTGTAATAGCTTGTTTAGTTTTTGCTAGTAGTTATTCAATGTCAGAGTTTAATTTTTAATACAGATAAGGTGAATGTACAATGGTTATTACAGGACGACATGTTACTTCTTGTGTGACAAGTCCTTTAAATAAAGATTAAATAAAAGAAAAAAAAAGCATTAATACCAAATTTTGTCCCTTTTTTAGGTTATTATTTTTTAAGATTTAACCATGAATGTATGGTTGTAAATTTTTTGCTATGCATACTTGCATAAAAATTGTAGCTGCAACTTTCAAATTTCATAATTCTAGGCTAACTAGAATTATCCTATTAATTTTGTCTTCCTTGATAATGTCGAAATACGCATTTTTTTGCTTTTTAAGGCTATTATTTTTCATGATTTCACCATAAATGTATAGATTTTTCCGTGAACTTGTACTTGTACATTTGTAGATGCTAGTTATCAAAATAAATAACTATAGGTTAACGGGATGTACCTTATTAATTTTGAATCCTTTTATACTTTTCAAGATTTAACTACAAAAGTATTGTTAACGCCTTACTTAGCTAAAAAAATTGATAATTCTAGATCAACTGGAAGTATTCTATAAATTTTGATTTCCTTGGTAGTGTCGGAAGACGCAATTTTTGCGATAATAACGACCATATGTTTTTTTAAGCAAATGTAGAATTTTTTTTTCAGGAAATCATGGGACCGAAACCAGGAAAATTTCGACACAGCTTGGCAAGAACGCATGGCTAGTGGTCAGAGCGCCTGGTCGGTTTCCAGGAGGCGCGGGTTCGAGTTCCCCTGCGTTTAAATTTTTATACGTTCTCTAAATAAGTATTTTTCTTTCCTAAGTGTGGAATAACACTTTAAAAATGTTTAAAAAATATTACAAAGATTTTCATAATCAAAGTACACTTTCTTAGCATATTGCGTATTGATAAATGTTGCTATGATTTATTTATTTACTTACTTTTTATTTAATTAAGATGTGTTTCTGAACTGTATAAAGTATATTAATAGATAGTAGGCACAGATATACTAAATACATTTGTTTAACTGAATTCACATTAAGTTAATGAGGCTACCGTTAGATAAACACGTATTCGTGTGCTCGAATACTAAGTAGTATTATCCACTTTATTTTTTTAAGTTCGGTGGATATATATGTTTGGTTTTCGTCCTAAAATAACAATAGAAAGCGGATATCTTTGTCTATATACGATAATTCACAAATCATTTATCCAAGGTAATAACTGGATTGTAGCCATAGCATCAGATATGTACATACATTCATATCAGTACCTGTATCATGAACGCCAATGCCTGGTATAGTTCATTGTAAAATCGCAGCGATATCATGTATCTCAGATTTGCTAAATTCTTCTGAAATATATATTTTTTATTATATAGCTTAGCAACGATTACTCTCCGACGTCATGGGTAAATTCATCCGTCATTTTATTCTTTCAATAAGTGAAGACAAGCACTTCATTTTGTTCGTAGCTCAAAAAAAGATAAGTCTAATAGCCCGAAAAAAGCTAAATCTAACAATTTGTCAACCAGCAACGGTATTGAAATTAGTAGATTATATTTAATAATTAGATTGAATGTTTAACTGAAACAATTACAGTATTCTGGCTTGCCAGTGGGTCAGTCATAGTGTCAACTGATTATCAACATTGTATTACGCAGAAAGACAGTTCTCCGTTGTAACTCACAGATATAAATATGTTTGTTGTAACGTATTCTGTGAAGTAAAACAATGTTCAAATTATCAAATTAGAAGGAAAAAATAATCGGTAAGCAAATTATCATAATACTGTTTGTAAAAATAATTATATCATCTTTTCATAGATATATCTATTTTATTCAAAGATTATAAAAATTGTAACTAAGCTCAGATTTAATAATTTTTACCGGATATCTGCGCTATTTATAAACAACTAGGACCCGCTCGCGACTCTGCCTGCTTAAACTAAGTGATCATTTATTCAATAAACTGAATTGCATTCGTATTTTCATATACATTTCTATCAGACTTATATCGATTTATAATATATTTTTTTATGGTTTAGCAAATAGAAAAATACAACTTATACTTATTTAGAAAACGTATAAAAACTTAAACGTAGCGGGGTAGCGTCCACCGTCTTGGACGGTTCAAGTTTTTATACATTTTCTGAATAAGTATTTTTCTTTCCTAAGTGTGAAAAAAATGTGTGCTTTAAAATTGAAGTTATTTTTGTACTTGATCTACACAATTTAATTTACAACATTACTATCCATTATAGTGAAATTCGATCTCTACCTACATTGTCATGTGACCTATAAGTAATTCTTCAATCAATAAAATCTTTACATAGGAACCCAGCATTACTTAATCCTAATAAATTATTGTTTTTTGTTGGCTTGTTTATTTTTTTTTTAGTTTTATGCAGTCGGGGTTTTTGTTTTTCGCAATATATTGTGAATGGCTAAATGTAGTTATGCGGACGTTTCACCGTCTTATCGTTTTATAAATCGATATAAGTCTGATAGAAATGTATATGAAAATACGAATGCAATTCAGTTTATTGAATAAATGATCGCATAGTTTAAGCGGGCAGAGTCGCGAGCGGGTCCTAGTTGTTTATAAATAGCGCAGACATGCAATAAAAAATATTAAATCTAAACTTAGTTATAATTTTAATAATCTTTTTAAAAGATAATATGGTATTTTTTTTACAAACACTATCATGATAATCTGCTTACTTTTTCCTAGTAATTTGATCATTTAAACAGATTCATATCTGTGAGTTACAACGAAGAACTGTCTTTCTGCGTAATACAATGGTTATAATCAGTTGACACTACGACTTTGACTCACTGGCAAGCCAGAATACTGAAAATGTTAAAGTTAATTTAACTTAGCTTCACGCTTTACTCCTAGCGGAGTAGTCAGAAAGAATGGAGCGCCAAACGCTAAGGTCTCTATCTCTTTCGCCTCGTCCACTGTCATCAACTTCTTCATACATACCCTCCGAGGGGTCTTAATGCTTTTTATGTGACCTTCCTCCAGTATCTTTGATACTGAGTTTCCGATTAAGGTTAACCGAGGTCTCCACTTACATTTCTTACCACTCACCTTTCCATCATAAGTCTTTTTTGCCATTCTTTCATCATTCATTCCTTCGACCTGCCCAAACCAACTGAGCACGTTCTCACTCATTCGCTAGTACCTGCCATTCTGTATATCTCTTCATTTTTTTGTGGTCCTTGCAAATTTTCAATATAAGCTGTCCAGCCTCATTTATTCTCTTCCCCCTCGTAACCGCTTCGCGCAGTTCTGACTCATACCGTTAAAATTACCACATAATATTAAATTTTCATTCCCTGTAACGCTACCTAGAACGTCCTTGAGAATATGTCACTGTCCCAAAACTCCTCGATTTCGCCTAATGGAGCTGAGGAGACTGGCGCATTCGCCACTAACAAGAATACTCTTGTTATCCCCAGCTTGAAACGAATCCAAAGCAGTCTCGGGTAGATCGCCTTGTACTCAACTGCTGCACTAAATCCACCCAGAGAGGACAATAACACACCTATACCTTGGCAGCCTCGCTCGCTCTCTGGTACGCTGGCCCAGAAAGCGAACCAACTACCCGGTAAATCGGTCATATCATCGCCCTTTCGCTTGGTCTCAGTCACACAAACGACATCCAAGTTTATCATCCATTACATCTAATAATTCATTCATCTTTTCTTCATCTCTCTTCTTATATTCCACGTAGCTATTTGTAGCTCTGTCCTCCACCTCCCGCCGTTTCAGACATGGTGTGTTATTAGGCGGTCCCCAACGCCGCATTCGTTTCCACTTGATACACTTGATACACAGTGGGTGCACTTAGCGGATGGAACATTTCAGCCCTCATAAGAGGTGGCATGTGTCATTGCGAGCAACCCTTCCATCTTGGACCCCCAATTATACATTAAATCAAATTATTAAATATTAAATTATTAATTATCTACTAATTTCAATACGAAAGTGGAGCCTACGAGTCCGTGGCTGGTTGATAAATTGTTAGATTTAGCTCTTTTCGGGCTATATGATTTAGCTTTTTTGAGCTACGAACAAAATGAAATGATTGTCCTCACAAATTGAAAGAATAATATGACGGATGATTTTATCCGTGATGTCGGGGGGTAATCGTTGCTAACCTACATAATAAAAAAATATATTTTGATTCATAGAAACAAAACCCCCGACTGCATAACGCTAAAAAAAATAAACAAGCCCAATAGTTTATTAGGAATAACAGTCGGGACGTATAAGTAATTCTTCAATCAATAAAATCTTTACCAGGAACCAAGCATCAAAATTAGTGGGATACTTCCATTTAACCTAGAATTATGAAAATTGATAGATAGAGGCCAGTCGTGGCGCAGTGGCACAAAGTTTGACTGTACAACCGACTGGTTGTGGGTTCGATCCCCACTCGAGGCGATGAAATATTTACTTAAATGTATATTTCCATTTCTTCGCTCTGGTGTCGAGGTTAAGCGCGGCGTTGAGTTCTGCCACTCAACACGCAATGCCTCCAGAATTCGGCAAAAAGTGGGGAACGGAGTGTCTTAACACTAGGTTCCCTCTGCCTACCCTGCAGTGTGCGGGATACAGCGTGAAGCTGACAGCTAGCAGCTACAGCTAGTACTTCTATAGAAGAAAATCTAAAAACTATACATTTATGGTAAAATCTTAAAACGTAATATATATAATAGCTCAAAAAAGGGACAAACTTTGGTATTAAAGCCGCTAGTTCAAGTTCTTCAAGTTCAAGCTAAGCCTAAATTTCAAAAAAAGCTCAATGCCTCCAATTTTCGCTCTCAAGACTCGAGCTTTTCTAGTTTTTCTTATTAAAGTTGAATATTGATAAAATCAAAAGAAAATTATGGAGCATGACATTGTATTATCTACATCCAATTATAATAATATATTAAATACACACACATATCATTGTAATCATTGTATTATCTACATCCAATTATAATAATATATTAAATACACACATATAATACATCAGCCCATGTCATTATGACGTATAATATATATCGTTCTCAAAGTGTAAAATAAAAATGAACTCTGTTACTAAGATTCGGCTGTCAGTCCGCTCGTCTGTCTATCCGTTTGTCACTCAGATTTACTGATGATGTATTTTTGTTGCCGTTATAACTACAAATATTAAAAAAACCGTATAAAATAAATAGTTAAGAAGGCTCTCATGCAATGGAACCATTCGTGTGCGAATCTGACGCATTTGTCGATTGAAAATGCGCATTACAAATATCAAGGCAAAATTTCAATATTTCTCATTATTAAATTAAAGAAAAATGAAAACAAATCATATTAACTTCACGCTGTATCCCGCATACAGCAAGATGGGCAGAGGGAACTTAGTGTTAAGACAGAAATTAGTGTAAAGAGAAATGTAAATATTAATGTAAATACATATTTTCATTTTCTCGAATAGGAATCGAACCCACAACCATTCGCCTTTACAGTCAAAATTGTGTTTCGAATTATTAATTCGGTTAATGAAAACTACCCATTTTTTTAAAATCCAATATCTACGCATGTACAAAATAGTTAGACATATTTTTTGTATTATTAATAAAAACAACATAGTTTGAATGACTCCTTTATTTAACATTTAAGATCAATTAATTAGCAAAAACATTTTTTTCATACTTCAATGACACATATTATTACAGTTAATTCAACGTCCATAAACATCGATGGTGTAATTGAGACCATGTCCTCGTTCTGAGTGCAACCTTATAGTCACGTTGTTGTATCCTACTCCGCCGTCATGAAGGTAGGCAGATGCGTGTTCGCTTTCATAATTATCGTATGCTCGCACTGCAGAGATATACACCCCAATATCACTACGATATATGTAGAGGCCGGTCGTGGCGCAGCGGCACGAGGTGTGACTGCAAAACCGACTGGTTGTAGGTTCGATCCCCACTCGAGGAGATGAAATATTTACTTAAAATTTATATTTCCATTTCTTCGCTCTGGTGTCGAGGTTAAGCGCGGCGTTGAGTTCTGCCACTCAACACGCAATGCCTCCAGAATTCGGCAGAAAGTGGGGAACGGAGTGTCTTAACACTAGGTTCCCTCTGCCTACCCTGCTGTGTGCGGGATACAGCGTGAAGCTAATTTTTAATTTTAATAATATTATTAGAAATGCACACACGGATATTTATCATAATGAAATCAACCACCTATCAAATAATTTTTTCATCATAATTATTTCTAATATTAGAAGTGTTATTATTTTTAATGATCACAAAAGTGTGAAAAATTAAAAGATTTTTCTTTTAATATTCGATTTCCTAACATCAAATGTTGCCAGATTTTATAATAAAAGAAAATATTGCTCTTTTAACAATATTATAATAGTATCAGATTAATCTTTTTGAAATAAATACTTTTGCCATACCTTTCTAACAATACATCGCCCGGCCGTACGCAGCCAACGCTCAAATTAGAACCGCTGTCAAGTTGTTCAGACGCAGAATAGCACACCGCAACAAAAACGCCTACCATGAGGAAAGAGAGGAAGAACTTCATCTAGACAGAAAAAATATTTAAGCAAAGGAAAAAGTAGCGCTAAAATACCATTATTTCAATTTGAAGGGCAAACACGAATGAAACATTTTGAAACATACCTTGAAAGCGTAAGTAGGTAGGTAGTTGACGGCTTGTGAAGGCAATATCAAACTGACCAGTGTATGACCAACACAGTATTCGTAGGAATTTATATATAGGTTATTATCTGTTTTTTTTCTCTTATCGAAGTTTTGAGCGATAAGAAAATAGGTATCTAAATTTATAAAAAAGGTACAAAATATGTTTAAAGACAATTATATATTTTTTAACATCTCTTTTTTTAAACAAGATTTTATTTAAAAGTACAAAGCTAAATTTAATGTTAGCTTAAAGATAGGAAATGACAACAAAATATGAAAGAATCTGTTACTGGTGGTTAAAAAGGTAAGCTGCATTGATTAGATGGTGATACGTCCGCATAGCTGCATTAAGCCATTCACAATATATTGCGACAGATTCTGTTATAGCAGCAAAACGAAAGTATTACATAAAAGGAATGAAAAAGACGAACGCAGTGGATATGAGATCTCTTTGTAAGATCTGAGAGCAGAATCAGGTTAGGTGACAGAATCCGCATTGAAGATATAATAAATACACAAAATGGCAGGTACAAGCGAGGATATCATAGCAAAAATAAAGAAGAACGTGCTCAGGTGGTTTGGAACCGTCGAAACTCTAACAAAAAAAATCAAGATTTCAACATTTTGGATTTAAGAAATGTAAACTGATCTCATATCTATAGAACCGACCAAATTAAATATGATTCAGCTTCGAATGGATACGCGTGTGATCCGAGTTACAACCACACGCATAGGTATATGAAGTGAGACGAGCGCTGACTCGCCGCTACCAGCCCAATCGACAGCCCGAACTCTAACCAGTTTCGATGTTAGCCCAATGAGACATTATCATGTTCGAAACAATAAACCGACCCGCTGCCGTTACCGTCGTCAAGCTACAGAAATCACACTTATGCTCATGCTAAAATGAATTGAAAATATAAAATATTAAAATATTCATGTATAAGCACCAAAAGCTAAATTCTGCATAGTCTATAATTGAGAAATGAAAAAAAAAACAAATAAGAGCTAGCACACACTGACAACTTTTGTCTTGGTGTACATCACCCGTGTGACTTTAACTTTAAGTAGTAAAAGTGTGGTGACGTGACAGTGACAAAGGATTTATAGTCACCCACACAAAAGTCACCATTGCGCGCCAGCTCAAACAATTCAACATAAGCTAGCTACCATCAAGAATGAAAAATACTTATTTGGAAAACGTATAAAAACTTGAACCGTCCAAGCCGGTGGACGGTTTCCAAGAGGTGCGGGTTGAAATCCCTCAACGTTCAAGTTTTAATATGTTTTCTAAATAAGTATAAGATGTATTTTTCTATTTGGCAAACCATAAAAAATATTAGAAGTCGCAGTATTAAAATTTTCGGATTAAATTTCGGAATAAGTCTGATATAATTAATATATATGAAAATACGGATGCAATTAAGGTTTTTACATAAATTATTACATAGTTTAAGCGGGCAGAGTCGCGAGCAGGTCCTAGTTGTTAAGAGCGCAGACATCCAATAAATATTATTAAATCTACACTTAATTATAATTTTTATAATCTTTGAATAAAATAAATACTTCTTTGAAAAGATAATATGTTATTTTTTTTACCAACAGTATTATGATAATTTGCTTACTGATAATTTGTTCCTAGTAATTTGATCATTCAAACATCGTTATACTTCACATAATACTTTACAACAAACAGATTCATATCTGTGAGTTACAACGGAGAATACTACAATTGTTTTAGTTAAACATTAAATCGAGTTACACTGGTCAACATGAAAATTGCCTTTTACGTGAAACTGCACTATATCCTTAGTATTTGACCCCCTTAATTTAAATATAGAACTTAAAATTAAAGTTAGCTGTTATTAATATGTTTATGCCATATTTAATATAATACCGATTAACTTAGTGGATCTCACTCTATATTATGAGATTTGAAATCATTTACTGAGATAACCCGCATAAATTTTGTTATTACGTTTTTGTTTATTGTATCTGGTAGTGTATGTGTTCGATTTGTTTGTTAAATCGTGAAACTTTATAAGTTTTTTTTATCATTTTCGACAGATTTTTGATAAAAACTACAATTTTTATAATGTCACGTAACTGTTAAATAGTGATGACAATTTTTGTTACATATATGGTAAAGTGATTTTATGTAGTCACAATAATCTAATGTTTATAATCTGTTTATTTTCATTATTTTGGAATTAAAATTTAAAGTCAAGATAAATCTTGGGTACCACATTTTAGTTGCAGTACCTCCAATGCATATAAATTAGGATTAATGAAAAACTTTGTTAAGGCTCTCAACAATTATGAACCAGCCTCCAAATATTTGCGACGTAAATTTTCACATCTAAGCGACTTAAAAATAAAAGATGGGATTTTCGTCGGATGTAGGGTCCTTACATCACTCGAATTTGAGAGTGATGTAAGGACCAAAACTTTGATTCGATTTTACACAGCATCGAAAAAGAGGCATGGGAATTATTTAGAGCAGTGGGTTATGGTATTTTGGATAATATGAGATGTGAAAATTACAACAAGCTTATGAAGAATGTACTACATAAGTATTGGCTGCAATATCTGTCTCAAAAAAAATCACTTTTTTCACTCTTATTTCGATTTTTTTCTTCTTAATTGCGGTGATAATAGTAATGAACGTGGTGAACGATTTCCCCAAGACATATGAACAATGGAAAAGAGATACAGCGGCCGATCGAATACGTCAATGTTAGCGAACTATTGCTGGCACTAGACTGAAGATACTCCTGCAACTGATTTCAAAAAACAAACAAAAAAAAACTTGACTAAATAATGTGAAAAATACTCCGGAAATATTTAAAAACACTCAAATTCATGTAAAAAGTATTAAAAAAAAAATGTACATATCTAATTTTATAAATAAAAGATTTATATTCAATGAAATTTTATTCTTAAGTCTTATTATTTCAAATTAGCAATGTGGCCCGAAAGGAACCAAACAGGCTTTAGCGAGGAGATTTCCCTCTTCACGCTCGACGGGGAAACGAATGGTGGTGTTGGTAGCGGTGTCATGGAATCTTTAAGCAGGTGGTGTACCTTGTCCGTGATAATGGCGCTCCGGGAGTCGGGTCGGATTCGGCTGGAACTGAGCCCCTAGATGGTCTGCCAATATGTTGGCCCTGTACAGAGGATCATATCGGTGGCGCCTTTTTTGATTAACTGGCGACACAATCTACGGAGTGAAGGCTGGTCTTTGTCGGCGTCTTTAATTCTCTCCTCCCAGTTTTCTGTGGCGGTCGACTCCGATTCCAAGCGAATGCGCTTGATAATGCCATTCAGTTTGATCTTGGTGGCCGGTTCCCGGGTTCTCTACCACTCTAATCGCGTTCTCCTCTTTTCTGCTATGAGGTCTTCGATCCGCCTCGGTATTGGTGGAAGTTGTCTTTTATTAGGAGGCACCGTGGCCTCGCCGATGACTTCGATCATTGTTGCCGTGATACTCGAGGCCAGCCAGTCTATGCTGGCAGCGTCATTCAGCGGCTCTGTTCTAGGAGGCGTGCCTCAATTAGCACTTTTCCATTGCTTTTATAGTCTTTTTTTCCACCTACATCTTCCCACTTTTCCTCGAGTTTGCTAACAAGGCCTCTCCAGACCTCTGAGTGTCCAGAGTGAGTCTCCAGAGACTCTGCGCCTGCCGCCGGGAGTGAGTCATGTTCACACTAGTCACAGACTCTGATTTTAGAAACAATTTCAATTTTTATTTTGTACATGTATACAATTTACGTGAATTCTTTTAAGATTGAAAGGATAGGATTTTTAACAAGCCTTTTTCGAGTCACATAAATAATTAAACGTATTTTTTTAAATATTTATTATGATAACTACAAAAATGTTTGTATGATAGAAAATATGAGATAGAGGATCACTCATAGGTAAAGGTCACGACGTTCTTTTTTGAACGGGACTGCTCCGTTTTTCTGTATGTCCTAGTGTCCTGAAATTGACTTAGAAAAGTCGAATAATCCAGAAAAAAACGAATACACTTAAAATTGTAGTCAATTATTCCTAAAAAAATGCTTATTTTGAGCCGAACAAAGAATGGTCACGTTATCATTAGGTACCTATCATGACATACATTTTCTTGTTAATGTAGAATATTGATATGATCAAAATAACATTATGGGGCGTGTCATTGTATTATCTACATCCAACTACACACATATATCAATGCATCAGCCCTTGTGCGCTATCATTATGACGTGTATTATATATCGTTCTCAAAGTGTAAAATGAGAATGGACTCTATTACTAAGATTCGGCTGTCAGTCCGCTCGTCTGTCTATCCGGTTGTCACTACACTTTCACAGATGTTGTATTTTTGTTACCGCTATAACTACAAATACTAAAAAGCTTCACGCTGTATCCCGCATAACAGCAAAGTAGGCAGAGGGAGTGTTAAGACACTCTGTTCCCTACTTTCCACCGAATTTCAAAGGCATTACGTGTTGAGTGGCAAAACTCAACGCTGCGCTTTGCCTCGACACCGGAGCGAGCAAATGAAAATATAAATGTAAATAAATATTTTCATTTTCACGAATGGGGGTCGAACCCACAACCAGTCGCATTTGCAGTCAAATTCGTTTTACTTACTCGATTTATTAAGTCATTTAATGAAAATTACCCATTTTTTTTTGCTTAAATAAAATTTAAACAAAAAATTCAATATTTAATAATAAAGTATTATCAATAAAAACAACACAGTTTGAATGATTCCTTTATTTAACATTTAAGATCAATTAATTAGCAAAAACATTTATTTTTTCAATAATTCAACGTCCATAAACATCGACAGTGTAATTGAGACCGTGTCCTCGTTCTGAGTGCAACCTTAAAATCACGTTGTTGTATCCTACTCCACCGTCATGAAGGTAGGCAGATGCGTGTTCGGTTCTATAATTATCGTATGCTCGTACTGCAGATATATACACGCCAATATCACCACGATATATATAGAAATAAGATTGCGGCCACTGGGACTGGTGTTGTAAAATTTGCTTCCTGAAATATAAAAAAATATTAATAATATTATTGGATAATGCACACAGGAATATTTATCATAATCAAATCAACCACCTATCATAGAAATTATTTTTCCATCATAATTATTTAACATCGAATATAAGTAGTGTTATTTTTAATGATCACAAAAGTGTCAAAATTAAAAATATTTCTTCTTCTTATATCCGATTTTCGATATCCGATTATCATAGAAATCATGTTTTCATCATAATCTTTTCGAATATTAGAACTGTTATTTTTAATGATCACAAAAGTGTGAACAAAAAAAAGTGTAACATAAAATGTTGCCAGATTTTTTAATAAAAAAATATTGTTCTTTGAACAAAATTATATTAGTATTAATCTTTATGAAATAAATATTTTTACAGTACCTTTCTAACAAAACATCGCCCGGCCGTACGCAGCCAACGCTCAAATTAGAACTGAATTAGAAGTACCGGTAAAATACCATTATTTCAACTCATATTTGAAGGACACTTAGATAACATTAAATGAAATGTTAAATACGAATGAAATATCTTGAAACTTACTAAGAAAGCAAAGAAAGCTTGTGTAAGGTAATATCAAACTGACCTGACAGTTATATAATGTGTTTCTTTTACTTATCGGCAGTTTGAGTTATAAAAATGTAAGTATCTAAATTTATAAATAAGTTAAAAAATATGCTTCAAGACAATTTAAATTAAGATTTTATTTAAGAGTACAAAGCTAACTAACTACTGTTAACTTAGAAGGTATGAAATGCACATTTTACGTGGAAAAACGTTTTATTGCCGGGAACAAAAAAGGTTTGTGAAACATAAGCGAGAAAAAAAGTGTCTTACTTTAAAAATATACGTATGCGTATTTGACGAATCGTTTAGGCAATATCAAACTTTGTGTGGATAAGCAAAACTGTACTCATCGGTGTTTTTATACTGGCGTATTATCTCTTTTATTTCATATCTGAAATTTTAAAGATTATTTTATCATTTGTATTTACCTAAGTAGGTAGTTTGCTGAAGCCTATAAATCTATTATATCTAGACTAAAATCAGAACAGATCGGTGTCGATAGATGGAAGATAAATAAGAAAAATAATGTTATTGGTGGCATTTAGTTATTACTAAAACATATTATAGAATGAAAAGAAGGATTTTTTTTAATTTTAGTTTATAGTTTATTTTAGCCGATTGAATTGCAAATTCACTCCTTTGTGCTCACCTTATATTTAGTGTTTGTTATATTTTAAATATAAAATTCTTAAGCTACTTGTGTAAAAGGAGGAGGTTCTCAATTCGACAGATATTTGTCAATATCAGGTTTGGGGCCAGTCGTGGCGCAGGGGCACAAGTACGAGGAAATGAAATATTTATTTACATTTATGTTATATATAATTATTTCGAGTATTAAAAACGTTATTTTTAATGTTTACATAAGTGTAAAAACTATAAATAATATTTCTTCTATCTCAATAAATCTTGCAAGATTTTATGATAAAAATGTTACTGCTCTTGAACATATGAAATGAATATTTTTGTAATATCTTTTTAGCATCACACCCAGCCAACGATCAAGTCGGCTCTACTATAAAGTTACGTAGACGCAGAATAACACATTGCCGCAAATACCTACCTTCAGAAAAGAGAGGAAGAACTTCATCTGAGAAGAAAAAAATACCAAATTAAAACCTTAACGTAAAAGTTGGGTTCTAATTGTAGAGACACTTGCTATTTTGATGTCTAAGAATAAAAAATTAACGTAAAAATACCTAGGGAAATTAAAGTTCCCGTCAAATAATGATATTTCAACGTTAAAATTAAAATTGTGAGACAATATCTGAAATCACCAGAGACCATAAACTGGTCAGAAGTTTATATATAGGTATATTATTTGTTTTTTATTATCGAAAGTTTGATTAATAAAAAATTATAAATAACCTAAAAAACAATAAAAAATTTTTTTACCTTTACTCTTTTTACTAATGTAAACGAACAAAATTTATACAATATGCTTAGGATGATTTTGCCCATTTTGCCCAAATTAATATCTATTTCTTAATCTCAATCATTGTTTCAATGTCTCAATTTCATTTATGTTCAAAAATCCATACAACGAACTCTCTTTGCTGTGTATCACTTCATTTCATAGTCACTTCAATTGTTCCATTAATAGAATTTTGTAAGCATGGAGACATCTTAAGTGAGTATATGTCATAGAGACCTTCTTAAAATTTACAATTCTTGTCTACTAAACCGAATTGAGGGTCTCCAAGAACTTGTCACCTTCGAAACGCACACCTTCGAAATTGACATTTGAAATGAAATGTTGTTTTTGTACGACTATTGTGTTAGTCTTTCCAACGGATCTAGTCCTTTGATTTTTTTTAGTTAATCTCTTCACAGTTGACGAAGTAAAAGCATTACTCCGACATACTTTCAATATTTTATATATTGTTTAATATTCAGGACACGTTGATCTATCATGTCATGCTTCATTTTTAATAACCTTAGTAACTGCCGAATAGTTTTTTTTTTTTGAGTTGCTAATACTTTACCACACAAATGTCGATGGCAAATTAAATTTGAAAATGTTGAGTTAATTTAAGGACTCCTTTTACAATTTTATTTATTTTGTTTATCAGCTTCCCGCTGTATTCTACACACAGCACATATACAACTACTCTGGTAGATATAGGGAACAAGGACAGACATCACAACTTAAGACACTTCATTCCCCACTTTCAGCCCATTTTCCGAGGCATTGCACATAGGAGCTCAACGAGGCGCTTTGTCTATCACAGCGGAGTAGTAAGTATATTTTTAATAACAACCATTTCAGTCAGACGCTGTCTCACTTCACTCCACCGCAGTCATTCAGGTCGCTACTTTCTCTAGCTTATTTCTTATTCGGACTTGGGAAATCTACGGTCAAATTAAACCGAAATATTTTAGATTCAACGTCATTCTGACAAAATAAATTGTTTTTTATTATGATTCCGTAAAGTTATATATTTATAGCTTTATGATTTTACGTACAGCAGTGAAAATTTTTATCACACGATACGCTTCAGTGGATTCAATGTTTCAAGGAAATGAATTAAATAAATACATCTTTTGATAAAGGTCATTAAGTCTGATTGATTTTAATTAGAATTTATTATTATTAAGATCTCTTTAAGATAATAAGATAAATAATGTATTTTTAGTTATGATAATTTGAAGATATAAATAATAATCTATGAGTAATAATATAAATAATACAATACTTAGTAACAGTACAATGGTAGTAGAATCTAGTTCTTGAACTTAAGCTTCACGCTGTGTTGCTCTGCTCCCTAGCGGAGTAATCAGAGACAAAGAAGGGATAAACGCCTCGGTCTGTACATACCTCTTTTGCGTCGTCCACTGCCATCAACCTCTCTAAATATCCTCATATCCGAAAAGTCATTATGCTCTTGATGTGATTGGTTGTAAAAACAAAACTATAAGGGATACTAACTACTAAGACTCTTTAAATGATAAAGACTGTTTACAGCCTGCAGCAAGGATCCGCTCACTTTGTACCGTGGTAGTATCTCCCATAATTTCGTTTTCGCAACTCTGTCAAACGCCTTTTACGAGTTAAAAATGTATAATGTGAATACATATTTCATTTCCTCGAGTGGGGATCGAACTCACAACCAGTTGATTTTACAGTCAAACTTTATGCCCCTGTGCCACGACTGACCTCAATAGATGGCTGCACAATTTTGTTCTCTGGAGAATTTCGACAAATTTTTCCGGTTATAGATAGGGGGACCAGAGCAGACGAGATTAATGCATCTCTTAAAAGATCATATCTTTGGTCCGATACAATAAAATGTGAACTGAAAATAAATATGAGAATTTTATTATTCAGTGCAGACAATAAAAAAAATTCTGATGACTTAATTCATATAGGTAATGGTGTATTTCAATCTGGAAATGTTAAAATGAATTTTAAATGTAATTTAGTTAAAAATTAGGAAGAATTAGTTAAAACTGTATATCTTGGTAGTACGCATCAACATAACCTGGACAACATTAAATTGGTTTAAGAAAAGGGCCATATTGGCATCTACTAAAAAACAAGTCGATAAAATAATCGATTTAATTACTTCCAAGTTTGAGGCATCCTTACACATTTACTATGAAGTTGATACAGTCATGGACGTGGAGGACTCTGTACATTATCCAATGTAATTTTTGAATTTTTTAAAGGTTCTTGGAATTCCTTCGTACCTTTAATGTTAAAAGTAGGTTCACCTATAATCTTACTTAAAAATTAAAACCCGCCAAAATTGTGTAACGATACGAGGCTAAAAATAGTTATTTACCTAATTTTTTTTGACACCCTCTGAAAATTACTATTATAATAGTTTGGTGCTAATAACTAACTGCAGGTCCACACGAAGTACTCTAAATGTTTTAATTATAATTTCATACAAAATGCAGCAAAATCGATGAAGAACACTCGTATCTTTTGGTTCTGTCGACTTGGAAGTATGATTTTTTTATGCTCTAAGGAACAGTATACCTGGATATGGCTTTTAATTTCAGCCATTCGATCTTGTTAAATAGCCTTGACAGATATACAACAAAGTGTTCCTATAAGAGTTCCTGTTTTTCTTTTAAGAAGCGGAACCCTAAAAAACGGCTCTTTGTAGCTAAATTCATCAAAAATAATTTAATTATAATCCAGGTTGAGTTATCAACTCGCGTTATCTTCCAGTAAAATCAAAACAAATAAGAATTTAAGACTTACAATGCCATATCAATGAGAAAGGAAGTAATTCATTGATATGAAAACATAAATTATTTTAATAAGCGTTTCATAGAATGAACAGTGTAGATATTTTTTTATTATCTATTATGTAACGCAATTTTGTTTAATATAAATTATTATAAAAATTAAAAATGTGTGTCTGTATTTTCAAAAAAAAAGTGTTTTAATTATATTGTATTGTAGCATATTGCTTTTTGCAAAAGCCGTCGTAGCTCAAGGACAGGCATACGACTGTAAATGACGGTTAAGGGTGCGATTCTCACTCGGGGAAATGAAATATTTTAATTTTAATTTCTTTCTCCTCATCGTTTTCTTAATTACTGATGGTTGTGCTCATACTGGTAGGTTTTGATCGGCCTCTAGGTCTTCTACCTTTTACTTTTCCAACAACAATCAGTTTTAAATAAAGATATTTAACCGGATTAAATGCGTATACTTAGTATTACACACGATACCCGATTTTTTGCAGCATCATCCTCCATCCAACACCATATCACAGCACGGATCGTCCAGGACTCTGATAGTTATAAGAAACCGAGAAGACAAGGGTTCGTACGAGTCTCATTTTGGTGACGTTGAAGGCGTTTCTACTCTACCATATCTTTGTGAGTTGAATCATTACACTTTTATTCATAATATGAATTCGTCGTAGAATGCAATTCATACAGTCACGTGTACATTAATACACACATACATTTTTTTTGTGAAGATACAGAATGAATTTATCTTTTATCAATATATTTTATATATTATATTTGTTATCAATACATCCTATTAACTATCATATACGCATTGTAATTACAAACCATTAAAATAAATCCAATTATTAATCAATCAACTTTAGTCATCTTCTACTTAAAATACAGTTCGTAATAGGAAGCCAATATTATGTAGTACCAGTGGCGTAGCTAGGGTATTTGCTGTCTGGTGCAGCTTAGGACTTGATGCCCTTTAAAATGGTCCAAATAATTTCAGATTTCAAAACACAGTAGAGTATTTATATAATTTTTGATTGCTTCAAAACTATAATAACTGTGCCGTTTGATCCCGGCCTAGAATAGGATCATTCTGGTGGCATCGTAAGAGGCGACTAAAGTACGTGTGGTAGAGTCACGTCGCCGGCAATGACAACACGCATGGGCAGACTCGACCAGATCATTACCACCCCCGGCATTTTTCACCTCCGGTGCTAAAGAATCCCTCCCTGAGTCTCCAAACTCAGGCCGCCCTTCGAAATCTGGGGAGGGCACAGTTCCGTAATATAGACAGGGCAAACAAGACGTACGCTCCACGGCAACCCCTACCATGCTCAACGTGGACTTTTGCAATATCAGGGGTCTACATTCTAACCTAAATGCCGTCCACCACCATCTCGAGACGGCACGGCCGGCCTTGTTATTGAGACTCCAATTGCCCGACCGAGCGACACAGCCTATCTTCAATACCCCGGCTACAAAATAGAACATAACTTTATGCCTCATGCCGGGGTCGCTGGGTTCGTAAGGAACAACCTAAGTTTCCGTCATCTAGCCCATTTTGAAGGTCGGGACCTGTCTACTATCTGGCTCCGTTTTGACTCGGACGATTGTGCCCGAGTCTACGCATGCTTTTACAGGTCCCACAGTGGTAATGCAGAAACGGATCGGCTCATGGAGCATATTCAATCGGCTATCGACGACATGCTCTCACAGATCCCCTCCACTGCGGTCGTGATACTAGGCGATTTTAATGCGCACAATGCCAGTTGGCATCGCGCACCACCGACCACGCGGGGAGGGCTGTAATTGACCTTGCTATGGCAAACGGATTGTCCCAATTGGTTGAGTCGCCTACGACTCCCGGACGTGGACAACCACAATGCCTCTTTATTGGACCTTCTGCTGACTTCACATCCGGAACAGTACCAGGTTGTCGTCGGTGCCCCTTTGGCGTCTTCTGACCACTGCCTGGTACAGAGTGTCGTGCCCATTAAGCGCGGCAGCTGCAGATCACCCGCAACTCGTCGCGTCTGGCACTACAAGTCAGCAGTTTGGAATGGGATGCGTACATTTTACTCATCTTATCCCTGGGGGCCGGTTTGCTTCTCTTCTGATGATCCTAGTACCTGTGCCGCTGCTGTTGCCGACGTGGTTCTGCAGGGCATGGAACTTTATATTCCTAGCACTGTAGTGCCAATCGGTGGCAAGTCACAGCCTTGGTTTGATACGTCTTGCAAGCTTGCTGCCTCTAGCAAACGCGAGGCATATCAAATCTGGGCTGAGGCACTGGTTACTAAGGATCCGGAGGTGAAAACCTCAAAAAGGAAGTATAACCGAGCCTCTAGGTTCTTTAAGCGGCAAATTGCCAGAGCAAGGTCCGAGCATATCGCCAAAATTGGCGAGAAGCTTGAGAGCTACCCGTCCGGAACTCATCAGTTCTGGGCGCTCTCAAAGGCGGCACTTGGCAACTTTAGCCAGCCTTCGCTTCCGCCATTACGCACGGGAAATGACATCTTGGTCCACACGGTAAAAGAGAAAGTCGATCTGCTGGGCGCTTTCTTTGCCCTCTTTTGCCTTTGCCGTCGCCCTCAAACTCGACTTTGGATGACCAAGGGAGAACGCCGCCGACCATCCCGCGGTACCAGAGCTCAATGCCTGAGGTTAAGTTCAACCAATCAGCTGTTAGGCGAGCTCTGTCCTCTTTGGACATCCACAAGTCGAGCGGGCCAGATAACATCTCTCCCTTAGTGCTCCGTTCTTGTGCTCCTGAGCTGACACCGGTGCTAACGCGTTTGTTTCGGGACTCTTACTCAGTCGGCGACTCCCCGACTCATGGAAGAGCGCTCTTATCCACTCGATCACAAAGAAAGGCGATGGTTCCGATCTATCTAACTATAGGCCGATTGCTATCACCTCCCTACTCACAAAAGTCATGGAGAGCATTATCAATAGCCAGCTCTTGGTTTATCTAGAGGATCACCGATTGATTAATGACCGACAATATGGCTTCCGACATGGTCGCTCAACCGGTGATCTTCTGTTTACCTTACCCACCGCTGGGCTGCGGCTATTGAAAGCAAGGGAGAGCGCCTGGCAGTTAGTTTGGACATGGCGAAGGCCTTTGATCGAGTGTGACATGGGGCACTCCTGGCTAAACTTCCATCCTATGGGCTTCCCGAGAATTTATGCAAGTGGATCGCTAGTTTTCTCACTGGGCGCAGCATCAAGGTCGCTGTCGACGGCTTTTGCTCCAAACATATACCCCAAGGCTGCGTGCAGTCCCCTACGCTGTTTCTTTTGCATATCAATGACATGTTAGAGGATTCTATCATTCATTGCTATGCAGATGATAGCACAGTGGACGCTGTTTACTCCGGCCGAGGAAGTCTTTCTCGGGAAAACGCTGAACAGTGCCGAAATAAACTTGTGGCTTCTGTTGAGGCATCCCTCGACAATGTCTCCTCATGGAGTGAAAGAAACTTAGTTCAGTTTAGCCCCCTGAAGACACAAGTTTGCGCGTTAACCACTAAAAATATCCCATTTATCGTAACGCCAGTCTTTCAAAACACTGTACTTACAGCCGCGCCCAGTATCAGTATCGCGATCATCTGGAAAGCAAGGCCAAGTTGGCCTCGAAGAAAATGGGGGTCTTCAACAGAGCGAGACGGTACTTCACGCCAAAACACAGTTTGGCCCTATATAGGGCCCAAGTTCGGCCTCTTATGGAGTACTGTTCTCATCTCTGGGCTGGTGCACCCCAGTACCAGCTTGAACCATTTGATTGCATACAACGTATAACCATTCGAATCATTGGGGACCCAATGATCTGTGAAAGGCTTGATACTTTGGCTTTGCTTAGAGACGTCTCCTCGCTGTGCGTTCTCTATCGCATTTATCATGGGGAGTGTTCTGAAGAACTGTTTGTTAACTGCCGCCGAATTTTCTAACTGCACAGTACGTCATAAGCTAAAATATCATCCAAACCACCTGGATACGTGGCACTACTATGCGGTTTCGTAGGAACTTCCTTACACGCGCCACGGAACTGTGAAATGGCCTACCCGCGGCAGTGTTTCCAGGTCAATATGACATGGGTATCTTCAAAAAGCGCGTCTATCTCCACCTTAAAGGCCGGCAACGCACCTGCAGCTCCTCTGGTGGTGCACGGGGTCGTGGACGGCGGTAATCATTTACCATCAGGTGACCCGAACGCTCGTTTGCCTAGTCCTTTTCCATAAAAAAAGTAACTATATATAAGTTATAACATTAGATTTTGGTAAAAAATATTGCAAAAATTTAAAAACGGACCATACGCGTTGTTTGACTAGCAAAGTCATTAATCACATTTTCAAAATCAATAGTATCGACTAGTTCATGTTGGATTGACATGATAGTGAGATTGTAATTTTCATTGTCTCATTTTTCTTGTACATTTGAAAAAAAAATATCGTAGACTTTGGTGCCCCTTTCCTTTTGAGGCCCGGTGCGACCGCACCGCTCGCACCCCCCCAGCTACGCTACTGTGTAGTACATTGTTTTTTTTTTCTTTTTTATCTTCACGCTGTCGTGCACGTATTCTGCAAATAGCAAGGTAGGCAGAGGGAACCTGAAACCTCACATTAAGACATTTCCGTCCACTTCTTAACACTGTGTGTTGGATGCCGGAACAGAGGGAGGATACAAAAATATTAAAACGTTCTGAATATGAAATCCTATTTATATTATAAATGTGAAAGTTGAGAAAGGATGGATGTTTGTTTCACTATTATGCAAAAACTACTAAACAGATTTAGATAAAACTTTAGATTAATATAGCTTATGTTTATAACACTTAGTGTTAGTGTAATGTAACAATAAGGTTAAGCTTGCGAATCCGTGTTTAAGTCCTAGCAACATAAGCACTTCAGAAATAAAACTAAAAGTATTTTTATTTTTAATTATATTATAATAATTTCAAATATTTCAAGCGTTGCAGTGAAGCTGGTTTGTTACTTCTTTTATATTAAATTGCGTCAGAATTGCAAATAATGTGACCAATGCTCCTAATATCTAAAAAACCATTAAATATTATATTATACAAACATGTTGCTCAAATAATCCAACTATGAAAAATCAATAGTACATGTCACACGGTACTCATGGAAAGTCAATAATAGGAATAGGCAAGAATAACCTAAAGTCCAAACTTCGTGTACTTACTCTTTCCTTCCAAATTTGAGATACTCCGCATGTTGAGTGGTGGAACTCAAAGCCGCGGTTTACCACGGTAGAGGAGGGAAATGAAAAGAATTAAATTGCCAAAACTGTAATCGAACCAACAACTATTGTGTTTACAGGGCTATACAGTGAAATGCGCCATTCGCCTGTCATTGCACCACGATGCCCTCTTGGCCATGAAATCTATATAGCTTGCGGCTATTGTGAGAAATTTATTGACAAACACTGTTTTATATATCAATATATATAAATAATTATTGTTCCTTTAATTGCTAAAATTCTGTGAAAAGATATTATATTGGAAAAAAATATATATATATTGGATATTGTCACTATAATATATTACCTGTATTAACAGCTGCCTTGTGAATGTAAATATTCCAAAAGGTAAAAACTTGCCGAATTTCAATTTAAATTGATGAGAAAAATTATATAAATCCTCTTTTAAGTTTTTATCACTTGATACACATAATAACTGACTGACATAAATTTGACTCTTCTGAAATTTCAATGAACTAATTTTTTTAAGCAATATATAATAATCTATAATTACAGCATAACTTTTAAATGTTTTAGTTTGTTTTTTTTTGTCGCTTATTTATATCTAATAATATTAAGCCACTCCGTTGCAATTGAGAAACTTCCATTCCTCACTTTACACCGAATTCTGGAGGCATTCCGTGCTGGGTGATGGAACTCAAAACTGTGCTTCGCTTTACCTCATCTTACTAAAGCGAAGAACTTAAATTATTAAATATTTAATTTTTTCGCTGAACATTCAATTCCTCCAGAAATTGGCGGAACACATTCCGCCAAATTCAGATTCGGAATCGGGAATGGATGTGCTGGAAATCGTCATCTAGTATGTAGAACCCAGGTTCTTTTATATTTATTTTATTGGTATCTACTGTAGACACAACATAATCATATTTAGTTTTTTTTTCAAATGGCAATTTCAAACGGCAATTCATTCGGCACGTTTGATGTTAATGGTGCTAAAGTAACATTATCTCCATCTATATTTGTGTTTTCCTTGTGCTGAGTCTTAAATTTCTTTTCCTTATTAAAATTAATATTTATTAATTAAAATAAACATATTAAATATAAATAATCAATAGTATTGTATCATACGGAACAGTGGCGTAGCTAGGGTATTTGCTGCCTGGTGCAGCTTAGGACTTGATGTCCTTTAAAATGGTCAAAATTATTTCTGATTTCAAAACACAGTAAA